>JABUQX010083206.1:27500-30000 GCA_015478945.1 Trachelipus rathkii | reverse complement strand
AAAGCTTTCACCGAACTCAAGTGTTAATCACAATATATAATTAATACCATCTGTGGATGATTAACATTTTGCAAATCACTTTAATTAAAACGCTGAGCTTTTGAGGTTAGTTATTTACATCGACTTCATGTTCGACATGATATATATATATATATATATATATATATATATATATATATATATATATATATATATATATATATATATATATATATATATATATATATATATATATATATATAAGAAAATGTACTCCAAATTATTATTTTAAATTCCTTTCAAACCAAATTCCGTTTCAAATGAAGAGATTTAAATTAATTAAGATTAGAAAAAAAAAAAAGAAACGAACAAAACGGAACAAAAATGATAAAAAAAAAAAAAAGAAAAAGAGAGAGAACAAAAATTGTTTTCCTTTTTTTGGATGAGACTCTGAATTCAATTGCTCGGTTCGTTCAGTGACCTCACCACCATCTATGGACGTCGCTCCGTGATATGCATGAGTGACTTTTGCGTGACGGATGTCTCTTGCCTTTTCATTTTTACCTCCTTTTCATTTACTATTTGAATTATCGTGCGTAAACAACCATACGTACATGTATACACACAATTTGTAGGTTATTACGTACATACATAAATAAATATTTAATACTATCCCTACTTGCTCATATAATTATAATATATTTCTAATATTAGCAACAATAGCTAATTTGAGTATGAAAAAGTTTATATATATTTATATATATATATATATATATATATATATATATATATATATATATATATATATATATATATATATATATATATATATATATATATATATATATATATATATATATATATATATATATTATAAACAATTAATCTTAATAATAATTATCATATAGAAATAAATTTTAAAGTCAGACTATTAAAATTAAAAATTAATATTTACATTATATTAAAAATAAAATGTTATGCCTTTTTGAATATTATAATTAAAATATTAATTTTAAAAATAGAATTGGAAAGCTGAAGTCGAGAAGCAACTCTAGATGCAAAAGAGGGAGCAGATTTGAAATGAGTGGAAGAATGGAGAGTTGAGTCATCGGCATAAGAATGAACAGAGTTAGATGTGCAGCTGAGAAGATCGTTGATGAAAAGTAACAATAAAATCGGAGATAAAGCAGAACCTTGCGGAACACCACAATTAACGGGAAAGGAAGAAGAACTCGCAACATCAACATGTGCCGACATAGAGTAATCTTAGAGAACACTAGACATAAGCGAGCAAAGATAAGGAGGGAACCCAATGGAAGGGAGCTTAGAGATCAGTGACTCATACCATGCCAGGTCAAAGGCTTTCTTTATGTCAAGCGCCACTACGCACGACTCCCCCATAGTCCTTAAGGGCAGTAGACCATAGATCAGTGGGATAGGAAAGAATGTCACCAGTTGACCTCGAACGTCGAAAACCATACTGATGATCTGAAAGAAAGGAATGAGATTCCAGATGATCCAGGAAATGAGAGTTGAAGAGAGTTTCAAAGATTTTAGACAGAATACGAAGTCCAGGCAGCAATCATGGCGGGATCGTTTGAACACGCTTTCAGCATTAAGGGAAAGTGCTAGAATTAAGGCATAGTAAGAAAAACCGAGCGAGTACAGGCTCCAGCTCGGAAGTACACTCCCTCAAAACACGGGGAGGAATGCCGTCTGAGTCACTAGCCTTTCTGACGTTCATAGATCTCATGCACCCAATCATATGTAATCACAGGAGTAGAAAGAGTAGGAGTAAGGTTGCCAGAATTGTCCAGGGTGGAATTAGATGAAAAAAGGATGCCGAAGAGATTAATCTTTTCAGAAGGAGTAATAGCTACAGATCCCTCGTAGTGAATAAGAGGCGGATTTGCAGAAGTTATTAGATATGTTTTTGGCAAGGGACCAGAAATTTTTACCAGAAGGAGATCCTAGGAGATCAGCGCACTTCCTTTGAATGAAAGCACGGTTAACCTGGCGAATAATATCCCTGCAGCGATTCCGAGCTGAACGAAAATTAGCAAGAGTGAAGGGAGAAGGATAATTTTTCCGTTTCCGATAGGCATTGTCTCTGCCGTGAAGGGTAAGAGAAAAGAAGCCATCGAACCACGGATTTTGAGGAGAAAAAGATTTAGTAGAAGATGAAATGAACCTGCCCATCCCCTTTTAGATCACAGCCCCTACTTTTTCAGCAGACACCAAACCGTCATCTGAGTCAAAGCAGGATTCACACCAAAGATAGGTAGCAAAAAAGCGACGCAATGCCCCCAAATTAGCCCGATTAAAGTGCCAGAAAATATGTTTAGTGCATTTTGGAGCTGCTGGAGAGAAAGTATTATGATTAAGAGCCACAAAATTGTGGTCGGAGTTACCAATGCGAGGGAAAATTGTGTATTATCAGCGAGAAGAAGGAGTGGTGAAGCACAGGTCAAGAGTGTTCAAGAATTGGTTAAGACGATCTGGTATGTGTGTAGGTTCTTTA
>JABUQX010083206.1:22500-25000 GCA_015478945.1 Trachelipus rathkii | reverse complement strand
ATAACATAAATGTTCTTTTCATTTCTGTCTCATATGAAGAAGGAAAGAGAGAGAGAGAGAGAGAGAGAGAGAGAGAGAGAGAGAGAGAGAGAGAGTGAGAGAGAGATTCTCCTCTCAATTTCTGAAAAATATATGTATATATCACAATATATATATATATATATATATATAGTTATGTAGGTATATGTATATATATAGTATATATATATATATATATAGATATTTGGTATGTATGGGTATATATATATATATATATATATATATATATATATCAAGGGCGTATATATAGGGTAGGCCGGGTAGGTAGCTCCTACCCAATATTTTTTAGGGTTTAAATAATTGAAATTAAATTGTAAAAGTATACTAAATTATTAAAATTTTATATAAAAGTTAAAAAAAGAAGCTATTTTTCATCATAAATTAAAAGAAAAACAACCAAAATAATAATAGCTATAATAATAATTGAATTCATTTAGAAATTCTCGCTCCTACTCTGATCTTAGGAGTAAAAATCTTTGCCCTGGGCGGACGAATGACGTCATTGTTTACGTCAACTTATAAGGGAGCGGGCTAGTCTGTCCTACCTATAATAATCGATAAAATAATCGATAATATATATGAAACTTTTCGTTCTCTTCCCGTAAATATTTACGAAATGTGTTGCTTGGTGCAGTTTGTTTGAAATTTTTGTATAAAATGTGTCTGATTGTTCTGATATTGAATATTAATTTTATATATAACTTAAATGGTATTTAGCATTATATACATAAAATTAAGTAAAATAACATAATGGAGTAGGTGTAGATTTTATATTAAAGAAAAACGCTTTAAAAATCTATAAAACGACAGCTCTATTTAAAAAAAATGGACCCAAGAAATTACTCAATTGGAATGTGATTTAAAATTAAGTATTTGGTAAATAATGTAAACAAGCTTTTCATACAAATAAATAGGTACGTATTATAATTATTTAAAATATGTTTTCGATGTTTTCGTTAGTTATATATATATATATATATATATATATATATATATATATATATTATATATATATATATATATTTTTTATTTTTTTTATATATATATATATATATATATATATATATATATATATATATATATATATATAAACTCTGCCTACCCAAGTGTATTCTTCCAGGTACGCCATGTCACTGATATATATATATATATATATATATATATATATATATATATATATATATAAAGAGAGATATATATATATATATATATATATAAATATATATATATATATATATATATATATATATATAAATATATATACTGTAAAAAAACGAAAAAATTATTTTATATATTTGAAATGGTCCTAAGTGGGTTTCAACCCTTACCCTTGAGATGGTACTTCAAGAGTGTTACCTCTTGACCAACGATTAGCTAAAAGGAAACCCATCATTTTACCTCTGAAAGCTTAGCTTCCCAAGAGGAGTGAGCGTGTCTTGGACACCTAACCTCCAACGGGCCTCCCCGCTAACACTCGGGTAATTTTTAATCGGACATTATTAGGTATTCAAAGATATTTGTGCAATAAGCGCAATAATTCTGTTTGTATATTTGTAACGGTCCTAAGTTGGTTTGGAACCTACCCTGAGATGGTATTTTCCAAGAGTAGCTACCTGTGACCAAAGATTAGCTAAAAGGAAACCCATCATTTTACCTCTAAAAGCTTAGCTTCCAAAGAGGAGTGAGGCGTGTCTTGGACACCTAACCTCCGACGGGCCTCCCCGCTAACACTTGGGTCAGGGGCAACACTGGGTAATTTTTAATCGGACATTATTAGGTATTCAAAGATATTTGTGCAATAAACGCAACAATTATTTGTATATTTGTAATGGTCCTAAGTGGGTTTGAACCCTTACCCTTGAGATGGTACTCCAAGAGTGTTACCTCTTGACCAACGATTAGCTAAAAGGAAACCCATCATTTTACCTCTGAAAGCTTAGCTTCCCAAGAGGAGTGAGGCGTGTCTTGGACACTTAACCTCCGACGGGCCTCCCGCCAACACTTTGATTAGCAACACCGGGTGTAATTTTTTTTAATCGGACATTATTAGGTATTCAAAGATATTGCGCAATAAACGCAAATACTATTTTGTAAAGTATTTGCAATGGCCCTAAGTGGTTTGAAGTGAACCCTACTCCTTGAGATGGTACCAAGAGTGTCACCTCTTGACCAACGATTATCTAAAAGGAAACCCATCATTTTTACTCCTCTGAAAGTTTAGTCAAGAGGATCGGTGTGCCCTGACACCTAACCTCCTGATGCAGGGCCTCCACGCTAACACTCGGAGTCAAGGGCAACACTGGGTAATTTTTAATCGGACATTATTAGGTATTCAAAGATATTTGTGCAATAAACGCAACAATTATTTGTATATTTGTAATGGCCCTAAGTGGGTTTGAAGTGAACCCTTACCCTTGAGATGGTACTCCAAGAGTGTTACCTCTTGACCAACGATTATCTA
>JABUQX010083206.1:2500-7500 GCA_015478945.1 Trachelipus rathkii | reverse complement strand
TGCCCTTATGCCAAAATACAAACACAATGAACTAGTTCAGTTAGAGGCAAGAGCGCTGAGAATACGCTTTTTCACCGAATGTAGCACAGATTATCTGCACGGCAGAACAGGGAAAGCCAGAAAGACCACCTACACATGATCACCAGGAACTTAACATACGACAAGTTTCACACATCTCATGACGACTGCCATAGAATGAAGATATAAGTCTAGACACTACCCTTCACACATTCATACAACCTAAGAAAAAATTTCCGGCCATAACTAAGGCCGATAAGTTAGCTGTAATAGCAGGCGGAACGCCACTTCAATACCCAAGAATTCTTAACACAGTTCATGCGACAGAGACTCACCAGACACAGTGGGATATCAATATTGATTGGACGACTATATTTGGAGCTTGTGAGGGATATTTCAGACCGCTATGCACATTTAACTCGACCTACGAACGCAGAAAAACTTATCACCCATCGTAGGATACATTTTACATTAAACTAAAACATTCTTATTCTATAACAACACAAAAAAACATACAATACTCATCTTGTTGTCCATCACATTACTCTTTATATTCATAGATTTATTATAATAGTATTAACAAACATATATCTCAATCAAAGAATCTATACATAATATTAGAACTTTGTTCTCTCATCACACCTTCATTCATATATCCAAACCCATACACATCATACACTATATAAAATACTAACACTCAATCACCAATACAAATATAATAAAACTAACCTATACTACTATAATAATATACACCATACTACCTAATATAAACCCTACTACTATACCCTACTATCATACTATATAAATAACATAAAAAAATAATATTTCAATACATAAAATATAAACTATAAATACAATAAACCAAATAACTACTATATTATAGTATACCTTAATATATAATAAATTGCTGAAATAGACCACTCTTGAAAAAAGTAAAAATCATAAAATTTTACAAATCCTGTGTTACCACCACAACACAATATACTCACACAAATGCGAATGGTTGACCACATGCCAAAAAAACACCGAGCATCTCATAGGAAAATCAGCACACATTATCAAATACATCATCTGCAAACCCCGATCCAACGACAAAAACACACCAATTTCCCATGTTTACCAGTGCATACTAATAAAAAGTAATAAAACAAAAAGTAAGGCAACAATCAAACAAAAAAAACAGCTTTTCTATTATACTATTCCTTACCCATAAGGCAAACCATTCACAACTATTAAAAAATAATTAAATGAAGATTGAAAAGTTTCGTAGTTAAAGATATTAAACTAAATTTTCATGTTGAATAAGCTACTACAAGAAAGTCCTTCACACCAATGACACAGAACCATTTAGCATTACCATCCATTTACAGGGAGATAACTCCATTTCTGTGCGCGAACCTTTCAAAAACACTAAAATTTTTTCCTGGTATCTAAAATTCTTCTCACCTCTTCGACCACTGAATGATAGTCGGAAGCTGAAAAGGAATAAATCTTATTTAAAGCTAGTAATATTTTTCCACAATCTCATACACAACTATTTCCATTGATATTTCACTCCCCAATTGAAAGCGGATATCATAGTCCTTCACCTGCGTCCAACAGTACCGTCCCAAAACTATACATATATTTGTTTAACTTTCCTTATAAGAAATGAATTCGTATGTAAAGACACTTTTACATATATATATAGATACACAAAATCGTACACCATCGTAACAGAAGATTGGGACACCATACTATCTTATCACTCTCACCATTAATCCATATTTCCTGCTATCGCACCAGAATCTTTGATGCCACAATTTCTATAAAACAATCCATTAAAGAAATGAAAATGGAACCTTCAGCTTCACTTTCCCCACTACTAAATCATCGTCAGAAGGCAGAACATTTACCAGGCGCTAAAATTTCATCACATGACACTTATACTATTCCATGCCCTCAACGAAATATTTATTGGTGGACACATCCTTTGGTGCTTGAAAAAATTTTTAGCTAAAGTGAATGCTGATTGCCGCAGATTGTGAAGATGAAAATATCATCAAATCGAATCTTTAAAAAGTCTTTTTTTCTACTGATTTTCTTAAGCTCTTCAACGAGTGTAATTATTCCACTGAAGCATTTGCTTTTAATTGCAAAAAATTTAAAAATATTATTTCTATCAAAGAAGAGGTTACATACGCGAGGGTTATTTTAACGTTTAATGCTTTTTTTAGTGATGTTGTCACAAATGGCTCAAGTAAATGGGATAATTTTGCCACTGAAAATCAGTCAACATTTTCTGATTGCATTCAGAAGCGTATATGGTAGGGGAACTTTTTTGTTCAAACAATCTTTTTAAGCATATCATAAGTTCTGTTCCAGCATGTAGAAACGTCTTGAATTTATTTATGCTGTTTGACATCAGCTGCATCTGTAAAGTTTTTAGCTTTGCAGCTGCCATTGCTGAATGGTGAAAATGAGAAGGATATGGCTTCTGCAAGTTAAATAAATATCTTTAACAGACTTCTGACCATAATATGAATCGTGAATGATAGTTTGCAACATGTGAAAATAAAACATGAAATGATATCAAGCCACTTCTCCCTTATACCAACCGCACCATGTTTGGTCAATTATCCCCGTATCACTAAATGAATTCTATTTTTTAGAATATTGAAAAATGTCAAAGCCCCTTATAGGATCTGACAAATGACAAAGATTTTCGCCATATTCGCCATATTGGCTATATTTTTATTTTTTTGGAAAATAAGTTTGTAAAATTTCAATTTTAAATTGAAATAACTTCCCTTTATGTTGACGTAATTTATTGTTTTTAAAGCTCAATATTCGGCCCGAATAGTTCGGCAAAAAGCCGAATACCGAATATTCGGTATTTTGGCCGAATAGGCCGAATACCAAATACTTACCGAATATTCGGCACATCCCTAATATATATATATATATATATATTATATAATATATATATATATATATTTATTAATTATATATATATATATATATATATATATATATTATATATATATCTGCAGTTTCCATATACTTCAATAAAAGTTTTTTTTTTTTTAATTTTATCTTTGTTATTTATTTGCAATCCGCAGATGTGAAAAATCTGACATCCGCTTTCACATCCGCATCTGCAGATAATAGAAATATCACAACCGCATCTGTGATGTCAAAAATTTGACATCCGATACATCACTAATAACTTATATATAATATATATATATATATATAATATATATTTAATATATAATATATATATTATTATATATATATATTATAATATTAATATATATATATATATATATATATATTATTATATATATACGTATATTATATATATATAAATATAATATATATATATACTATATATATTATATATATATATATATATATATATAATATATATATACCTATAATATATATATATTAATATATAACTATTATTTTTATATATAAATATATATATATATATATATATATATATATATATAGGCTGGCCAGACGTCCCGTATTTTGCGGGACTGTCCTGCATTTCACTATTTTTTTTTAGATCTTCTGTCCCGCAAAAATCTTTACCCAATGCAGGACAGTGTAAAGTCCAAGTACAATTCTGGTTCAAATTAAGTACGTAAATATTGATTTATTAGACTTATAAAGAGTTATTTCTTATTTACTACTACATTTGATTGTATTTTTTATTATAATATATATATATATATATAATTATATATATATATATAATATATTATATATAATTTATATAATATATATATATATATATTTACTACTATATTTGATTGTATTATTTTTGGTTATAATATATATAATATATGCTTGCCTATAGGCTATACAGGCTATACTGTATAATTTATAAAGTATAGCCTAGGCATGAAGATGATTGTCCCGCATTAGGTTGAAAAAAATCTGGCCAGCCTATATATATAGGACTTGTTATGTTTTACGACTCCGTCAGTTTGATATTTTTTTTTTGTTTTTTTTTAATATATTTCTAGTATATGATCCTAACAATCAATTTAAGTGGTGGCGGACATGATTGAAAAATATATATAGGACCTGTTACGTTTTTCGATATATATATATTTTTTTTAACTAAAGGAATACCCAAGGGTAAACCGCAAAGATGGCAGGAGTATGGGTATCTCGGCCTTTCGGGGAACGACATGGTAGGACTTTCCCCTTCTCCGGGGAGGGTCTCCGGAACCCCCGCTCTTTGGTATTTGGGTGTCGCGCGGGGTTCCTCCGCCCCTCCCCTTTTTTTAAGATTTCCACCTAGTACCGTTTGCGTTAGTGAATGTTTTGAGAACATTTAATTAGTTTGTGTGAAGCTTTACATAATATGTTGTTTATGTATCGAGTAAAGTACATTTGAGTTTCGAATGTGATGGCTAGGAAAGCTGTGGCTTTATTGATGGGTATGATTGTGTTGTATAGCTGAACTGTGTGGTTTTTGTTAGATTCTCCTTTATCATGGGTAAATAGTGTGATGGAGAATTTCTGGGGTGAAGCTGACAAACTGTTATTGGTGAGCAATATATATATATATATATATATATATATATATATATATATATATATATAATATAATAAATATATATATATATATATATATATATATATATATATATATATATATATATATATATATATATATATATTTTTTTTTTTATTTTTTTTTTTTTTTTTATATATATATAAAATTAAACAAATAGGTAGTAAAAACATGAGGTCAATGGTATTCAACTTGTATGCCACAATTTCCAATGCGGTAGCTATAGAAGAGGAAAAAAGGGTTGGAGGAAAAAAGAAGAAACCTTTTTCAGGACTTAAACTAGCGGAGATTTTTCAAGGTAAAAACTTTAAAATTTTTAAATGTAAATTAAGTATTGTATGTGCTACTTTAAGTTCTTATATTCTATCTCTTGTACAGCACCAGCAATACGTCTCAAAAACCATTG
>JABUQX010083205.1:10000-15000 GCA_015478945.1 Trachelipus rathkii | reverse complement strand
TGTAGAGTTGATAGTGAATGTTAGGGTTGAATTGTTTTGCAAAAGGAATATGTATTTGGGTGAGATGAGTCATACTCATAGAAGTGAGTGAGGATTGAGTTTATTATTGAGAAAGTTTTTGTAAGAATGGTAAATCTGCAGGTATAGATGAAAATTACTGGTGAAATAATCAAGACGGGAGCGAGAGTGAGATGGTGATTGATTGGAAGTTGTGTAACAAAGCGTTTTATGGAGGGTATAGTTCCGAGTGATTGGAGGAGAGCAGTAATAGTACCCTAATATACGGGTAAGGGAGATAAAGGTAACTGTAGGATTTATAGGGGAATTAGTTTATTGATTGTTGTAGGGAAGATATATACTGGTATTTTGGTCGAAAGAGTACGTCGATTGACTGAAGGAATTCATGAAGAGCAAGGTACATTTAGGAGTGATAGAGGGTGTGTAGATCAAATCTTTACATTGAAACAAAGATTGAGAAAATGAGGGAGAGAGAAGAATTATAAATTGTATTTAGGTTTTATGATTTGCAACAGGCGTATGATTAGAATTAATAAGGAAGCTCTATTACAGGTGTTAGTGATATATGGTGTTGGTGATAGGCTTTTGAATTAAATCAAAAGTATGTACAACGAAAGTGAAACATGTGTAAGAATAAATGGTGTCGAAAGTGACTGGTTAAATATTAATAGCGGAGTGAGGCAGGTATGTGTTCTGTCTCCTTGGTTATTCAATTTGTATATGGATGGGGTTATGAAAGAATTAGAGGTGGAGGTTGCAGGAGATGGTGTTAGAATGATGTAGAATGGAGGAGAGTGGAGGGTTCCCTACCTATTATATGCGAATGATTTGGTTTTGTGCGGTGAATCTGAAGAGAGTTTAAGAGGATTGGTAGATTGATTTGGCAGAGTGTGTAAAAGAAGGGGTTTGAAAGTAAACGTAGATAAGAGTAAGGTTATGGGTTTTAAGTGAGGACAGTCCTCGGTATGAAGTTATGAGTTAGCATGGTGAGCAGCTGGAACAAGTCTGAGATGAAAAGGGAAACGGATGATGCAGAGTGTAGCTAGGAAAGTTATGAATGGCAAGAAGTGGCTGGTGCAAGAGTGTAGAATTCGTTGGGTGTAAATTGACTAAACCTTGAGTGAGCTAGGGTCTCACATGAAGGTATGTTTTTCCCTTTATTAATGTATAATAGTGAGACTATGGTCTGGAATAAGAAGTATAGATCTAAAGTACAATGTGTTCAGATGGATAATATTAGGGGGAGCGTGTTAGTGTGAGAAGAATTTGATAAAATGAGGAATGGAACGCCATTAGAGAGTTGTGTGGTGTGAAGAAAGCGGACACATGATTGAGAATAAATGAAATATCTCTGAGGTGAGTATTCAAGCGAAGGTAGAGATGATAGTCGGTTGTAAGCGGATGTATAGTGGTGAGTGTGCTGGGAAATGACCGGCTGGGAGACCGAGAGAAAAATTTTGGATGAGTCGTAAAGGAATGCCTGGATTAGAGAAATGTGAGTTGGCAGAGGCGTGAAGAAAGGTGCGTAATAGGATTGAATGGCGGGTTTTTTGTGTGGGGGGTATGGTTGTGGCCCCACCTGGGCCAAGGGATGAACCCCACATTGACGAGATGCCATAGTAGGGTCCATCGCGGTCCCGTGAAGTTCTAGGGTGGATTTTCTGATTGCGACAAGTTCTCACTAATAGGTATAAAAGGAGGCGATAAGGCTGGGCTTTTCTTTTGACTTGTGTCATATTCTTTTACTAGTATTCTGTTTCCAGTGCATGTGAGGCACCTTACCCCCGGTCTGGGGAAAGAAGGGTGACGATATATATATATATATATATATATAATATATATATATATATATATAGTATATATTATATATATATATAATATATTATATATATATATATATATATAGTATAATAATATAATATATACTATATATATACTCACTATTATAATATACTATAACTTTTTTGATAGCGTGAGTGGAAGGTGCTTGCCCAAAAATGCTTCAAGGCATCCTGCTCTACAACCTAATAATAATAATAATAAAAATAATAATAATAATAATAATAAAATAATAATTAATCAATTAATAATAATAATAAAATAATAATAATAATACATAATTAAATAATAAGTAATAATAATAATAATAATAATAATAATAATAATAATAATAATGACCCCTCCCTTACGGAGAGGATTAAGCATTTTGTGAGTGAGGATTTAGTTGTGCTGAATTTATAATCTGACACTAATATTATTATTATTATAATAAAGGAGAAAAAAAATTATTTTTGAGACGTTGTAATATCACCTTTCCATTGTTTACTATAGAAAATTTCTCCGAAAGTCTGTTAAACAATAGATTTTATAATCGAAATATATATATATATATATACCGCTATATTATATATATATATGGATATATATATTATATATATATATATATATATATATATATATATAATAACATTATAATATATATATATAATATATATTATATATATATAGTAGTAGTATATATATATATTATATATATACTAAATATATTAGTATATATATATTTTATATTATATATCATCCCAAAGATAATTATTTTCGTAAAAATTAAAATTATGTTCCGTTACTTATGCCCAAGATTTGCGTAGCAAAATTTTGACATAAGTGAGTAACAAAATATGTATAAAAGGTCTTCTTACTGCCTTGTGTGACGCATTCTCTCCCATTCTTCCTCCGCTCTCTTCTTCATTATGACGGAACTTACTACTCACGTGCTTGCTCCCAGAAGACAGAAATCCGAATTACAAGAAAATCAAACTTTCAGGCAAGTGAGGTAAAACTTCAGGATAAGTCCGCAACAAGCAGAATCGACTCTCCTCAATTTACAAAAATTTTCAAAAGAATAAGTTGGCAAGGCGGTTAATACAGGAAAAAGGCCGTGACTGCTCCATTGAATGCCGTAAAGAAAAGAGCAGGACTGCTGTTATTTATATTTTATGGAATAAATCATCATTTGTTTTATGATTTTAAATCATTATCCAACTCATATAAAGGCCTACATCAAGAACAAGAAGAACATTAAAAAGGGCCCTATATATATATTACTATAGTATATATATATATATATATATTATACTATATTATATATTAAGTTGTATTATATAAAAATATATATATATATATATATATAATATATATAATTATATATATATATATAGTTGTAAAAAGTTTTTAAAACATTATTATTATTATTATTATTTATTATTATCTATTATTATTATTATTATTATTATTATTATTATTATTATTATTATTATTATTATTATTATTATATTATCATTAATATTATTATTATTATTATTATTATTATTATTATTATTATTGTATTATGTATTATATTATTATTATTTAATATTATTCATTTAATAATATTATTATTAATATTGATTATTATTATTATTACTCTTAGATAGTTTAGAGACAGTGAAGTGATAAGGGTCAATCCATCAAGTGCTGGAGGTGCGGAATTATAACCGTTAAGACGTCGCCGATCAATTAGTAATCTGGACGATGCCAAGTTGGCATAAATATATATATATATATATGTATTTTTTGATATATATATATAATAATATATATAATATATATTATATATATATATATATATATATATATATATATATATATATATATATTATATATATATATATATATAATAATTACATATATATATATATACAGTATATATATATAATATATATATATATTATATTTATACATATTCATATCTCTTGTATATGCATATAAACTATCTATTCATGATGCTCATATTTATACATATTCATATATAATATATATATATATATATGATGGGCAAGAATGGTTTTCACATCAATTAATAAATCAGGAAAACATTTTATTTTTCATATTATTTGAAAAAGCATTCTTTAACAATTCAGTTTTATTATTATTGGAACTTTGGTACTAGCTACGTATAATTACAGAAAGCATAAAAAATCTTTTAAAAGACAATTTAACGGAGTTTAAAAGTTAGGATATTATCAGCTCCTTTTCTTTGCTTTTACTAAAAGCTAACTTTTATTATATGATAGATAAGCCACATCTGTAGTACCGGCAGGGAAAATTTTTAATTATATTTATTTATTTATTTTTTTGCAGGATTGACATCAATTATTATTTGTTCTTTTAGCCATAGTGGTCTTCAGTTATGCTTTTCAAGTTTAAAGAGTGGACACTATAAGGCTTTCGCTAATTGCAGTAAGTGTTTACTATAATTATTATTTAAACTTCAAAACTATGTTTAAATTTATTAGATTAGGCCTGTACGCTATATTTTTATTTTAAGAAACACATTTTGGAAAAAAGGGAATTTTTAAAGAAATTCCCACAAACTAGCAAGATGGCTGTGACGTCATGAAACCGAATCAAAATGGCGCCAGCATAGTCGTGGAGACTTCACTTGTTGACAAACTCTTGTACTGTTAGGATTGTTGGATGCGTGCAAAGCATTCGTGTTCATATTTAGGAATTTTTGAAAACTTTGTTTATTTGTTTATATTTTCATTTATATTAAGTCTTTTTGAAATAAATTTAATATTAAATGTTTAAAATTTTATTTATTAATAAAGTTTAATACAAAAAATTTTCATAGGTAATTATGGAGATTAGCGTAATGTGAAGGAAAGTTTTTCCGATAATCGTTTTTTTTTTAATTTTTCCCTACCCAATTTTGATGACGTAAACATTGTGCCATATATAATGCTTTTGGTTTGATTAACCTTAACTAGTTAAGGTTATGAAAAGATTTGTTAAGCAGACACAGATTTACTGTGTAAACTTAACAAAACTTATAATAACAAACTTAAGGAGTCCTAAACCTAATTTTAACCTAAAAAAAAATAGTTTAATTTTATTTGGCAGCGTTGCATAGGTAGTTTATCGAAAAATTGATTATCGTTAAAAAA
>JABUQX010083205.1:0-2500 GCA_015478945.1 Trachelipus rathkii | reverse complement strand
GCAATTATATTCTGAATTAATTTCGTTGCACAAAGCCCGAGTGTCTATTAACTGTTTTGTGAAAAGTTCATATTGTTTCAATAATTTGTTCCTTCTCGAAGCATCGTAGCTCTGGGTCTCTTACTAAATATAAGACGGCCATATTAAGTGAGGGTCACTGAAGGAGTATTAACAGCGGTGTTAAAGTCTAGTAAAAATTGACTTGACGAGATGGTAAATTAGATTGTTGGACAAACAGAGTAATCAAAGCCTGTCCAATATCGTCCAATATATGATTATTATTTTATTAATATTATATTATTATTATTATATTATTATTATTATTGATTATTATTTATTATTATTATTAGTTATTATTTATTATTATTATTATTATTTATTATATTATTATTATTATTATTATTATTATTATTTATTTATTATTATTACTTGTTGCTCACAAAAAACGGATGGGGGTAAATGAAGTCTTGATAGCACCAAATGATTTCCCACAGAAAAAAAATAGGTTTAAATTGCCACTTCAATATCCGTCTATGGACTGTTGGATAGCGAACGTTTTTTGCCATATTGGCAAGGAAAAAACTTCCTTTAATAAAGTATTCGGAAAGTTTGGCGGTGAAATTTAAACTGATATTTAGGACATAATTTAAGAACATTTCAATGGCCTCGAAAGGAATAGGTAAAACACCATTATTCACAGAAATTATTTTCCCAAGAATGGAATGAACCGCTTACTAGCTTCGGTAAAAACTATTAGCAACTGCCGATATTTTGGAAGAGTGGTGCGTGTTGTATTATTAAAATCAGAATTATATATTTAAATATTGTTCCTTAAGTCGGAACCAAAAATTTTGTGAGCAGCGCAAGAATCGCGTTTGAGAGAAATATAAATTAATTGTGTACATGCTTAAATACACTGAAAGGAAAATAAAATATTTTCATTACGAACGATAGAATTTGCGGAAGCTTCCCAAAATAATTTAAGTTATGTAAACAACAACTAGTCTTCTACTAATATTATTACTTTGCCATTGTTTTGAACGATATTTTCCTTACTCTCAAAACCGAAAAATTGGAAAATGAGAAATTTAATAAGGAAAATTAGGAATAATATTACATTTAAATTGGTTTCAACTCTCTTTCTCTTCTCTCTCTTCTCCTCTCTCTCTCCTTTCCCTCTCTCTCTCTTCTCTCTTCTCTCTTCTTTCTCTCTGCTCGTCTCTCTCTCTCTCTCTCTCCCTCTCTCTCTCTCTCTCTCTCTCTCTCTCCTCCTCTCTCTTCTCTTCTCTCTCTGTCTCTCTCTTCTCTCTCATTAAATATATAGACTCATATATATGATATATATTATATTTTACATTTATATATATAGTATATATATGATATATATTATAATATATATATATATATATATTATGAATATATTATATAGTTATTATATATATATATAATTAGATTATATATATATATATTAGTATATATTATATATAATAGGTAAGAAGTGTCTTAAAGGCTGACTTTCATGTTAACTCGAGAACGGCGAGCCCCTACAGGTAAAGAACAAATTACATATTCGAATCAGGCGGAAATTCTAAGAATGGGTTTTTAATTAGCATTTATTTTTTTTTATTTATTTTTTTTTTTTTGCGTTGATTTCGTTGAATCGTTGTACGATGATTTCTGTTTTTATATGTTCAATTGAGGGGGCTCGAAGCGACGGGGACAGAGGGGACCGAAGTCCCCCGTCGTCCACGCGGAGAGGCCGAAGAGACCGCCGAACTCATGCCATGCTTTTTGCGGTTTACCAATGGTATCGCTGTTAGGTGTAGAAAAACAGAAAAAAAATTATTTCCTTTTACGATATGACCATTACTTTTATTACAAGAAAAAAAAAATTTGTTTGAAGCTTTTCCAACAATTTAAATGTCTTATTCTAAATTATTTTAACTCTTGCTGAAAAAGCTATAAATCATCGGAAATTTGTGCCAAATATTTCGAATTATAAAAAAAAATCAATAATCTTTAATTTAATTTAACAATTAAATTATTACAAGAAAACGTCACAAACAAAGGAATGTTGCTTTATCGTCATTGCTATGATGAGTTGTAGGCTGAGCATTGCCTGGCTACTTAATTTAAACGATAAACATGACGAGAATTGCGCAGAGAAAATTATGGCTCGTTGTTATATTTCCGAAGAATAAAAAAAATTATTAGCAATAATCAAAATAGCAGTTGAAATTTCCAAATAAATCCTGTAAAATTTCCCGCTAATTCCTAAATCTGCAATTGTTTCTACTGTAAGTGCTGCCGTTCTCGAGTTACATGAGGTCAGCTTTAGACACTCTGACCATTTATATATATATATAATATATAAAATTATTATATATATATATATTATATATATATATGATATAATATATATATAGTATATATATAGTATATATATATATTATATATATGATAATATATATATATATATATATATAATATATATCTCTCT
>JABUQX010083204.1:17500-28769 GCA_015478945.1 Trachelipus rathkii | reverse complement strand
GTTCAACAGTTCGTTTCTTACCTCCAGCAAACTTCTACATCTGCAATACAATGAAAACTAGAGTTATTACAAACAGAATCAACAACAAAAAAAAAAAAAAACAACATCGCATGAAACATTCATCTAAACAGTCAGCATTCCGCAATTCCAGTCAAAACCAATGCACACAATCATTAAAACTTCTTTATCTGATGCCACAATAACGCATGGATTGTTATTCACAACACACACACAACAACACACACACCACACACACACACACACACCACACACACACACACACACACACACACACACAACACACAGCAGCCTAGTTCACAAAGCCTCATTAACGAACCAACAACAACAACACGAGCCACAACAAGAACAACAGCACAATCAAAACAACCAACAAGCACAACCAACAAACAATCACAGAGACAAGGACAAAAAGAAAACAATGGAAAAAGCAAACATCACCCACAAAAAAGCAAGAATTGTGTTTTTTTTTAACTTGAACTTTTTCCATTCATTTGGTCCCATTCTTCTTCTTCTCTTCTTCTTCTTTCTTATTATTATTATTATATATTATTATATTATTATTATTATATTATTATTTATTATTAGTATTAAATTTATTATATATTATATTATGTTTTTAATCACAAAGCTACAAAAGTATTTAACTCTGTTCTTCGTCTGGCTTCAGCCATTTCCATTCTTCTTATTCTTCTTCTTTTTTCGTTCTTCTTCTTCTTCATCATCACAAAAAATCCACAGCAAAAAACAGTGACAGTGAAAAAACAACAACAACAACACAACAACAACATAGCAGCAAGCAAAAAACAACACACAGCAACAACCAAGAAACATCAACAACAAACAAACAACAAACAAACACAGCCACGACAACAAGACAAAAAGAAAATAACATGAAAGCAAGCTATCACCAGAAAAAAGCTATGAAAGTGTTTGAACCAGAGTCACATAGGCATTAATGCATCGATGCATCGATGCGATCGGTGCACACACATTCACACACACTACACACACACAAACACACACACACACACGCACACAACCACACACACGCAACACACAAACACACACACAAACACACACACACACACACACACACACACACACCGCATTTCTCTACACCAGCAACCAGCTCAAGAAAAACCACACGACGCCAAAGCAACCAAAGACATCTCCATTGTGGACAGCATTCTACACCGACAACAACTAATAACACTATGAAAACATCATCTACAGCAGTCACATCCGCATCAACAAAACAATGCCAACAAGCCGATCCACATTCTACTTATTAATAAAATTAAAAGAAACTTTAATAAAAAAACAATCTGACGACCACAATGAAAACCTGTAGTTATAACAATCAGAATTCAAGACAAACAACCACAAGCCATGAAAACAGCATCTTCGCTTTACCAACAACAACAAACAAAAACTAAACAACAACAACAACAACAAACCAACAACAACAACCAACAAAAAACGAACAACAACAACAACAACAACACAACAACAAACAATTACAACAGACCTTAAGAAAATATATAAAACACAGAGCTAATTACGTGAACACACCACATACGTGAACACCATAGGAATATATATATATAGATTATATATTATATATATATATATATTATTATATATAATATATATATATATATATATATATAATTATAATATATATAATATATATATAATAATATTATATTATATATAATATAGATATACTTATATATATATTATATAATTATCGATATGCATGCTTCACAACGATCACCAATGACAATTGATACTCGAAGTACTACTACCACGGATGTATGAAAACTGAATACTAATACTAACTAACCATTTTGTTTTTATCAACATAGGTCTTTCTTCTCCCAGAAAACTTCTACATCTGAATTACAATGAAACTTAGAGTTATTACAATTCAGATTCAAACACAAAAACAACCACGCATGAAAACTCATCTACACAGTCACATCCGCATCATCAAAACCAATTTGCCATCACAGATCATAAAAACTTCTTTTATCTGAGTGCCACATGAACGGCATGAAGAGTTTGTTATTCACACACCACCACAGCACACACACACACCACACCACACACACCACCACACACACACACAACACAACACACCACAACACAACACAACACAACACAGCTAGTCACAAAGCAAACCAAACAACAAACAACAACAACAACAACAGCAGCAACGAACAAGAACAACAGCATCAACAACAACAACCAGCGAACAACACAACAATCACCAGCAACTGACAAGAGCAAAAAGAAAAACTGATTGAAAGCAACCTATCACCACAAAAAAGCTTATAATGTGTTTTAACTTTGAACTTTTTTCGTTCCATTTTTTCCTTTCTTTCTTTCTTCTTCTTATATTAGTATTTATTATTATTTTTATATTATATTATTATTATCATTATTATTATTATATTATATTTTATTATTATTATTATATATATTTTTAATCACCAAAGTACGAAAGTGATTTAACTCTGTTCTTCTCTTCTTTCGAGCCATTTTCCATTCGTCTTCTCTTCGTTTTCTCTTTCTTCTTCTTCATCATCACAAAATCCACAGCAAAAAACAGCGAAGTCATAAAGAATAACAACAACAACAACAACAAAGCAGCAACAACAACAACAACAACAGCACAACAACAAAACATCAAAACAACGAACAAACAACAATTCACAGCCACGGACAACAAGACAAAGAACAACATGAAAGCACAGCTATCACCCAAAAGAAGCTATGGAAAGTGTTTGAACCAGAGTCACAAAGGCATTAATGCATCGATGCATCGATTGCATCGATCATCGAATGCATCGTCACACACACACACACACACACACAACACACACACACACACACACACACACACACACACATCTACACACACACCACACACACACACACCACACACACACAAACCACACACATACACACACACGACAACACAACCACTATATATATATATATATGATATATATATATATATATAATATATTATATATTATATATATATTTATATATATATATATATATATATATATATATATATATATATATATAATATATATATATATATATATATTCAATTCTACTGTTTCCTACTGCTTACATCATTATTTTAGCAAGTACGTAAGTACAAACCATACGCAAAAATAAATTCTTCTCTGTAACATAATTTATTAAATCATTCCAGATTTCATTTATAAAAACAACAATTATTCTCCTACATTTATATTATTCATCCAATGCTGATTCTCCTATATTTTTCATATTTCTCCAATTATTATCTCTTTATTCTATTTTCTTATATTATATATTATTATTATATTATATTATTTTAATTATCTTTTATTTTATCAGTGTAGTTATTAATATTTTTTTGTCACAATTTTTTAATTATTATAATTCTATGTAGCACTCTGACATTCCAGCACGAAAAGCACACAGCAACGCTCGTTCCTCGCAGATGTGAGACTGGTCTCGCTCTGTGGAATTTGATGATGAAATAACTACTTTAGCCCTAAATTTAGGATACGACTTTCCCCGCCCCGGGCTGTTTTAAGCCTAACACCAATTCGAAAGGTAGCATAGACAAGAATCAAAACACCGTTGTTATTATCATTATTATTATTATTACTATTATTATTACTTTAAACCGTTCGATATACCTAAAAATCTTCAACATCTGAATACAATGAACATTAAGGATCTTACCCACAAAATCAATAAAAAACAACAACAACACGCAGACATCCAACTAATCCTTCATTTCATCGATCATTTAACATTTTTCATCTTCTTTGAGGTCTACTTAAAGAGAACTTTTAAAGAACTTATAGAAAACATCTGGGGACAAATGAAAACTTAGAGTATTGACTACTACTACTCAACAAGAACAATCTGAAACAAAACATCGGCATCCAGCAAAAAATCATTGAAGCAAAAATATAAAACCCCAACGTAAACACACACACACACACACACACACAACACACCACACCTATATATATATAGTATATTATATATATATAGATATTATATATATTATATAATATATATATATAAATATATATATATATATATATATATTATATATATATATATATATATATTTATATGTATTATTTATAAGGAAGTGGTAAAAATATATATATATATATATATATATATATATATATATATATAATATATATATATATATAGATATATATATATATATATATATATATATATATATATATATATATATAGTGCTGTGTGTGTGTGTGTTGTGATGTGTGTTTGCGTGATGTTGTGTGTGTGTGTGTTACAGTTGGGGAGTGTTATATTTGCTTCGATAGATTTTTGCTTGATTGATTGCGATGTGTGTTTCATGGTTGTTCTTGTTATTTTGTAGTAGTAGTTAAGAATAGTCTCTTCCTAAGTTTCATCTGTCCTCAGAGTGTTTCTATTAAAAGGTTTTTCTTTAAATTTATTATAAGTAGAATGTGAATGGTGGCTGGCATTGTTTTGTTGATGCGGATGTGAACTGTTGGTAGATGATTTCATGCGTTGTCTGTTGTTGTTTTTGGTTTGATTCGTTTTAAATAACTCCTCTAAGTTTCTTTGATTCAGATGTAGAAAGTTTCTGAGGATCTCCCGTGTCACCATGTTCATATGAAATATTATTAATAAAAATAATAATGATAATAACAACGGTTGTTTTGATTCTTGTCTATGCTACCTTTCGAGTTTTGCGGTGTTAGGCTTAAAACAAGCCCGGGGCGGGAAAGTCGGTATTCCTAAAAATTTAGGAAGTAGTTTATTTCATTCAAATTCCACAGAACCGAGACCATCTCACATCTGCGAGGAACGAGCGTTGCTGTGTGATGTTCGTGGCTCGATAGTGCAACCTTGATGATATAAAGATAATAATTATAATAATAATAATTATATTAATAATAAGAGAAATAGTATATAATTATTAATTTTTGTTAATAATAAAATAATAATAATAAATAAAACGTCAGTAATAGAGGCAGATGGCCGTTATTATTTTAAAAAACTTTGAATATTTTTAGTTAACATCGAATGGAATAAATGATTGTAGGTGAATAATGTATGTTTTTATGTCAATCTTCGACTGATTTGGGTAAATCATGTTAATAGAGAAGAGATTTATTTTGCCTTATGTTTAATTTTCTCAGAAACAATTTTTTTTACTAAAAAAACAAATGAAACTACCTTTGATGTAACCAGCAAAACAGTTAGAATTAATAAAAATGAGATTAATATATATAAAATATATAATTATATATATATATATAAATATATAATAATAATATATATATATATATATATATATAATAATATATATAAAATATATATATATATATATAATATATAATAATATATATATATAATTAAATAACATATATATATATATATATATATTATATATATATATAATATAATATATAATATATATATATATATATATATATAATATATATATATATATATATTATAATACTATATATATGTTTGTGTGTGTTCATGTGTGTGTGTGTGGTGGATGTTGTGTGTGTGTGTGTGTTGTGTTGTGTTGTGTAGTGTGTGGATGTGTGTGTGTGGCATCATCATCGATGATCGAATGCCACATTAATGCCTATATGTGACTCTGTTCAAACACTTTCATAGCCTTTTTTACTGGTTGATAGCTGCTTCATGGTTGTCTTTTTTGTCTTTGTCGTGGCTGTGATTGTGTTGCTTGTTGTGTTGATTGTTGTTGTTGCTGTTGTTGTTGTTGTTGTTGTTGCCTTGCTATATGTTGTTTGTTGTTGTATGGGTTCTTTATGACTGTCCGTTATTGCTGTCGGAAATTTTGGATGATGAAGAAGAAGAAGAAGAAAAAAAGAAGAAGAAGAAAAGAATGGAAAAATGGCTCGAACAGAAGAAGAAGAACAGAGTTAAATCACTTTCGTAGCTTTATTATTAAAAACTAATAATAATAATAATATAATAATATATAATAATAATATAAAAAAATAATAAAATAATAAATAATAATAATAATAATAATATAATTAATAAAAATAATAAAGAAGAAGAAGAAAGAAGAAGATAATGGAGAAAATTGAATCGGAAAAAAAGTTCTCAAAGGTTAAAAACACGATTTCATTTAGCTTTTTGTGTCACAAGGTTGATAGTCTTCATCGTCTGTTTTTTTTGTCTTGGTCTCGTGATTGTTTTTGTTGTTGCTGATTGTTGCTGGTTGAATCTCTGCTGTTGTTGCTGCTGTTGTTGTTGTTGTTGTTGTTGTTAATGGCTTTGTGACTGCTGCTGTGGTGTGTGTGTGTGTGTGAGTGTTTGTGTGTGTGATTGTGTGTGTGTAGTGTGTGTGTGTGTGTTGTGATTGTGTGTGGTGTGTGAATAAACAACTTCATGCGTTCATGTAAGGCATCAGATAAAGAAGTTATGATTGTGAAATGGCAATTGTTTTGAATGATGCGGATGTGGATAGTTGTAGATGTTGTTGTTTCATCGATTGTTGTTTTTGTGTTTGATTAGCTGATTGTATAACTCTAGTAGGGTCTAAGTTTCATTAGTATTCAGATGTAGAAGTTTCTGAGGAAGAAAGAACTGTTGTTGAAAAAATGGTAGTAGTATTAGATTCAGTTTCATACATAGTGGTAGTAGTACTAGTAGTCATTGTCATTTGTGACGTTTGTAGAAGCATGCATGTATATATATATAGATATATTATATATATATTTAAAATTTAAATTTGAACAAAGATATAAATATAATACAAAATGTATTTATATATGATATATTTATATATATATATATATATATATTATATATAAATATATATATATACTTATTCTATGGTGTGTTCGACGTTATGTCGAGTGTGTTCACGTAAAAATTAGCTCTCGTGTTTATTATACTACTTCTATTGGATTATTTTGCTGTTGGTCGTTGTTGTTTGTTTTGTTGGTGTTGTTGTTGTTGTTGTTGTTGTTGTTGTTTATGTTAGTTGTTGTTGTTTTATTGTAAGCGGAAGCATGCATTGTTTTCTATGGCTTGTGGTTGTTTTTGATCTCTTATTCTGATTGTTTGTAATAAACTCAGTTTCATTGTCGTCCAGATGTCTTTTTGTTTATAAAGTTCTTCTTTTTAATTTTATTATAAGTTTAAGGAATTGTGATGGCTTGTTGGCATTAGATTTGTTGAAATGCGGATCATGTGACTGCTGTAGATGTAATGTTTCAAATGTGGTATTGTTTCGGTCGGTTGTAATATTGCTGTCAAATTGGAACTGTCTTTTGTTGCTTTGCCGTTCGTGTGATTTCTTGAGCTCTGTTGCTGTGTAGATGCGGTCATGTGATTTGCTGTGCAAGAAGAGAAGAAGAAGAAGAAGAAGAAGAGAAGAAGAAGAAGGAGAGAAGAAGAAGGAAGAAGAAGAAAGAAGAAAAGAAAGAAGAACAAGAGAAAAAAAGAGAAGAGAAAGGGAAGAAGAAGAAGAAGAAGTAAAGAAGAAGAAAGGAAAGAAGAAGAAGAAAGAAGGAAGAAAAAGAAAGAGAAAGAGAAGAGAAGAAGAAGAAGAAAGGAAGAAAGAAGAAGGAGAAGAGAAGAAGAAAAGAAGAAAGAGCAAAGAAGAGGGAGATGAGGGGTGAGTGGGGGTGGATTTGTGTGGTCGGCAAGAAGAAGAGAAGAAAGAAAAGAAAAGGAAGAAGAAGAAGAAAAAAGAAGAAGAAGGGAGAAGAAGAAGAAGAAAAGAAAGAGAAAGAAGAAGAAAGAAAAGAAGACAGGAGAAGAATGAGAAAGAAGCAGAAAGAAAAAAAAAAAAAAGAAAGTTCTAACTAATGGGCAGGAAAAAAAATTCAGAGTTAAAACCATACAATAATAAATAATAAATAATAATAAATAACTAAATAATAATAATAATATAATAACATAATAATAAATTTCATAATAATTAATAATAATAATTATTACATAAGACGCACACACACAACAAAAATAATAATAAATAATAATAAAAATAACAGTCACCCATATGAAATAGGCGTTTGGATTGGTTGTTGTAAATACTCTCTCTCTCTCTCTCTCTTCCTCTCTCTCTCCTCCTCTCTCTCTTCTCTCTCTCCTCTCACTCTCGGCGGAGACAAAAAAAAAAAGAAGTTGATGATATTCTTTGATTGAAAAGGGGACAGACACCCGAGGCGAAAGAGAGTAACTAATGGTAGGCAGGAGTCACAGAGAGTTTTAAAACACATGATAATAAAAAGATTAATTAATAATAATAAAATATAATAATTAATAATTTAATAATAATATAATAATAATAATAATAATAATATAATAATAATATAATAATTAATAAATAATAATAATAATAATAATAATAAATAATTAATAATAAATAATAAAATAATAATAATAATACATAAATAAAGAGAAGAAGAGCAGAAAAGAAATGGAAAAAAATGAATCCGGAAAAAGTCCACATTTTAAATTCACAGTCATAGCTTTTTTGTATGGGAGATAGTTAAGCTTCATGTTTGTTCTTTTTTGTTTTAGTGTCATGGGCGGTTGTCTGTTGTGTTTTCATGGCGGTGATTCTGTTGTTGTGTTTTCCGTTGTTTGTTTGGTTGCTGTGTTTGTTGTGTTTGTTTGTCTGCTGTTGTTTTTGTTGTTGTTGATGCCTTTGTGACTGTCACTGTTTTGCTGTGATTTGTGATGATGGAGAAGAAGCATTGAATCCGTCCACAAGGAAAATGGATCGAGAATGAGAAAAAACACAATCTCTCTCTCTCCTCTCTCTACTCTTCTCTCTCTCTTCTCTTCTCTCTTCTCTCTCTCTCCTCTCTCTTCTCTCCTCTCTCCTCTCTCTTCTCTCTCCTCTCTCTCTCCTCTCTTCCTCTCTCTCTCTCTCTTCTCTCCCTTACCTCACTCTCGGAAAAAAAAAAAACAAAAAAAAGAAAAAAAAAAAGAGAAGTATTCTTGAAAAGCATGGACGCATCCAAAGATCGGTTCTTTAAATATTCAGGGTCATATAAGCATTGCAATTAAAAAAATATAAATATAAATAATAATAATAATAATAATAATAATATAATGATAATAATAAAAATAATAATAATAATAAGGATCGTGGAATTTAATTAGTAAATAAATAATTGTAATAAAAAATAATTAGGAAAATAATTAATGATTTATTAATAAATGACTGGAAGATGCTTATTTGAGAAAGAATGGAAAAAAGAAGAACGGAAAAAAAAGAATAACAGAAGCGGAAAAAAAAGTCCAGATGTTAAATCACAATCCAATAGCTGTTTTGTGGAGACGCATAGCTTTGTGTTTGTTGGGAGATAGTAGCCTTCATGTGTGTTCCTTTTTGTTGTTTTGTAATTGCTATGTAATTATTATTGTTTTGTAGTTATTGTTGATTTGTAGTTGGTTTTGTTGTTGTTTTGTATGTCTGTGTTGTTGTTTTGCAACTGCTTGTAATTCTAGGGATTGTAGGCTTATGTGGTTTGTTGCTGTATATGTGGATTCTGCTTGCAATAACTCGAGGCTTTACTGGTTTCTGATGTAGAAGATTATGATTATGTTTGTGATTGGCATTGTCTTGTAAATGGTTTTGTCTTGTTGTGTTTTTGTTGTTGATGATGTTGTTTTGCTGTTGTTGTTGTTTGTTTGCTGTTTGTTTTGTTGTTGTTGTTGTTGATGCCTTGTTGACTTGTCACGTTTTTGCTTGTGGATATTTGTGATGATGCAGAAAGAAGAAGCATGGATCCGGTCCACAGGGAGGGGAAAATGGAATCGCGAAGAGAACATTCTCTCTGCTCTCTTCTCTCTCTCTCTTCTCTCTTCTCTCTCTCCTTCTCTTCCTCTCTCCCTCTTCTCTCTCTCTCTCTTTCTCTCAAAAATTCGCAACTGACGACAATACATCCGTATTCATTACTATGTATTAACAAAGTCAAAATGAAAAAACATATAAATAGAATGAATTTAATATGTAATGAATTAAAATGTGTTTAAGATTCGGAGATGAATTTGCAACCGTGAAGAACAGTAATATATATATATATAATATATATATTATATATACTATATATATTATATATTATATATAATATATATATATATATTATATATATATATATATACTATATATATAATATTATATATAATTATAACACATGGCAGTAATATATATATATAAAATATATATACTATATAATATATATATATTATATATATATATATATATATATATATATTATATTATATATATATATAATATATATATATATATATATATATATATATATATATATAATATATATATAATATATATATAATATTATATATATATATATATATATAATATATATATAAACACAAAAAGCATTAATAGGCGGGTAATATATATATATATAATATATATTAAAAATATAATATATATATATATACTATAAATATATATATATATATATATATATATATATATATATATATATATATACGAGTTTAATTTGTCAAGAAAACTATCTTTCTTTCATACCCTCTGGGCGTAATCTTATCGGTAGAATATCGGAGAAACGGTAATTAACCGTGAACTGAAAGGATTAACTTTTCTTCGATTTAAGCCCTTTTAACCGCAAACCTCATTAGACTAATCCACCTTGAAACTCTCAAAGCATGTATGGGAATGAAAATTTTATTCATTTATTTATATTTTAATACACATTTTGAACTCAAATTTCTATATAAACATGATTTCAGATTAGGACTGGATGGCCGCTTTAGCACGGTCAGATATAAGTCATATACTTACCTGGCGATCACCGTGATGGAGCAGCCGAAAGGACGGGATTCGAATCCATCCCGTCCAATTATAATATCACAAGATGGGGTAAGAGAGGGGGAGTAAGGAGTAGTAAAACCCCCATCTCCTCAATGACCAATTGCGAACGAACGAGAAGAGACGAAACGATTATTACCAAACCGGCGGTTTTGCGGCGGAAGGGCAGAGGGCGGGTGGGGCAGAGCGGAAAGCCGGACACGCGTGCGCGAACGGCTCTGTGGACCAAGTCAAGGGAGGCGGGGGAGAAAAAAACGGTTAGCGCGCGCGGGAAACCAAGTGTGTGTTGTGTATGTGTGTGTGTCTAATGTGATGTGTGTGTTGTTGTGTTGGTGTTGTCGTAGGAGAGGG
>JABUQX010083204.1:7500-10000 GCA_015478945.1 Trachelipus rathkii | reverse complement strand
AAGAATGTTCAGTAGTAAGAGTTGGGGAAAAAATTAAATTTTACTGAAATGCGCCCATAGTCAGTAAAGGTGTAAGAAGCTTAGTTTTAAAGGTAATGATCAGTAAGGTTAGGCTAGTTTTTACGGCACAATTAATCAATAAGGTATGGCTAGCTTTACGGCACATGGACAGTAAGAGGTTTAGGCTACTTACCATCAATCAGTTAGCGTTACTTAAGTTTTGTTAGGGTTCATTAGAAGTAGCTGTAAGCTTTATATATATATATACTATTTATCGATATTACCAAATCTCGATTCCATATATCGATATTACGTATACTATCATATATATATATATATATAGTATATATATTATATTTAGGCTGGGACCCCCCTTAGAATTAGTTTTTCTTCCCACAAGAGTCTACATTTGTATATATATATATTATGTGAAGTGAAGTGAAGTGAATTTTTGTGTGAAATATTGTGTATATAACAATAATAATGATAATGATAGTAATGATAATGATAGTTATAATATTAATAGTAATGATAAAGATGATAATAATAATAATAATGAAAATGATGATAGTAATGATAATGATAGTAACGGTGATAATGGTATAGGTTGATAATAATAATAATGATGATAATGATGATAATGGTGGTGATAATGATGGTGATAGTGGTAATAGTAATAATGATAATAGTAATAATGGTATATTTAATTTGGGGGGTTTTATATTGGTTTTGGTTTTTTAAAATTTTTTTTATTTTTTAATTTTTTTCTAAAGTATTTCATATTTATTTATAAAAAAGCGCCCGATTGTTCAGTGTTAGAGCACTCGCCAAACAAAGCGAGGGTCCCAGGTTCGAAACTGGTCTTTTGGGAGAATGTGAGCTATTCTCCCATTGGGCATGGCTTCGTCCTGCTCAGACGTTAAACGAGTACACCTCAGTAGTAATGACCACGGAAGTGAAGTGACGCTGGAACTGGGTTCCAGAACCCTCAGCGTCTTTCCTGGGGTGTTTTTACAGGCCCTACCCGCTGGGGTTACCACCCTGGGTACTTTTCAGGGCTGCCGTTTTGTTTTAGAGACTGGCCCCCTCCGGGGCCCCCTATTCCTGTACATTCGCCATGTACTGCGTGCAGTGTGTTTTTACGCTGACCATTTGCTATGCCCTTTTCATTTTTGAAAACTTTTCATGAGGTATTTATTTTCCCCTACCCCCTATGACGTCATCACTCAGAAGTAAAGGCAAGCTGGAACGAGGTTCCAGTGTCTTTCCTAAGGGTGCTTTCCAGCACCTATCGGTGTGAGCTACGTTCCTGGGTTACTTTTCATGATCTGGCGGCACTACCCTGGGGCACTGCCCAAGGGTCTGTATATTTCTGTACATTTCATATGTAAGTGGTGTGTTTATATATATATATATAATATATATATAATATATATATATATATATATATATATTATATATATATATATAATTATATATATAATAATAATATATAATATATATATATATATATAATATATATAAATAATAATATATATATATATATAAAATATATATATATATATATATATATATATATATATATATATATATATATATATATATATATATTAATATATATATATAATATATATTATATATAAATTAAATTATACATAAATATATATATATACTAATATATATATATATATATATATATATTATATATATATTATATATATATATATATATATATATAAATATAATATACATATAATATATATATATATATATATATATATATATATATATATATATATATATATATATATATAAATATATATATTATATATATATATATATATATATATATCTATATATATACTGCAAAATAGATCCATCCAAGTTAGAGCTAATCAACGTCGATCCATAGACGTTAGGAGTAGGTTTACGGCAACGTCAATCCGCACAGTCCGCCGCAGGAGTTTGCAATAGTTTGATCAGTAGAGCTAGATTAGGTTTGATTAAGTTTTGTTGGGCTCGTTAGACAAACTTTAACTAACCGAATAAAACAAATGGTGACCAAATGACCACTTATAAAAAAGAAATTCATTTACGTTCAAATTTCAAACACATTCAAACTGATAAGAAGAATGGTTGACAGATTTTTTTTTCTTAAAATGTCGACGATTTGGGAAAAGGTTTCTCTAAATTGGTTGTCAAATATTTTCAATGAACAAGACAAGTATTTTTTCAATAACTTTAAAGTTATATTATTGATTGATCCTATTTTTGACTATCCCAATTGGTCTACGGGAAAAACAGTCTACAGGACATTAACAATTTTTTCATTTGTCCAAAACTGTGACGATTAATTTTCTAAACGTAAAACAGCAAACAAAATTTCCTTCAACTCGCCCAAAGCGCAGATAAAATAAATCATCCTGACTGTTGCAGGATTTTCTACTCCATTTCATCACATTCTATCTCCTTAAATCACAACAAATATAATTGGGATATC
>JABUQX010083204.1:0-2500 GCA_015478945.1 Trachelipus rathkii | reverse complement strand
ATATATATATTATATAATATACTCCATATAATCTGTGTAATATAAAGGTCCTTATGAGCTTCATAGCGTAGATAAATATGTTGTTTTTTTAACATTTTTTCATATATTGGTATTATATGATACTAACAATAAATCTGAATGCTGACTGCCAGCAACGCAGGATCTACATTTATTTATATTGAAGAAGTAATGTTAAATAATATCGTCTTGTTTTAGCATCCGTACGTTGACATCCCGGACAGAGCGACGACCTCAGATATTTCTTTAGTGCAAAAATCTTCCCTGAAAACAAGATAAAAACGTTACAGCAAAGATAGTCCATGTAGGTTAGGTCTTCCAATTTACTGCATCCGTTGATCCTCTTAAGTTCCAGATTTACTGGTATGTTTTGTTAATGATATAACAGAGAAACTACTGTTGATAAAAAAAAACACACGGAGCGTTATTTTTACCCAGAAGCATTATTTTTTTTACCTTTTTTTCTTTGACTTATTAGCACTAAATGAATTTCTTTCTCATGCCAAAAATGACGTTTTTCTTAACGTTATTATAAATGTATTTATATACTTTCAAATTTTGTATACTCTTTTTTATCAGCATCTTAATTAATTGCCGGTATCATATATACTAACAATGTATTGAAAAAAAAAGTAAAAAAAAAGCACTATTATATCTGCGCCATCACACCTCATAAGGTCATATTACAGTATACACGTATATAATATATATATATATCGGCTATATATATATATATATCATATATATTACATATAATATTATATATACATTATATATATACATATATTAATAACTAATATATTATTAGAATTGATACATATGTATATATATACTGATATAATTATTATATATCCCTAACTAGATAGATGAATAGGATAAATAATAATAATATGATATTTATACTGGAAGTCCATACAGAAAAACGCTTAAGCCCTGGAATAAGTGATTATTTATGGTAAATAAATTAATATATATAATATATAATATAATATCGTTTGAATAAATATTAATAAAAAAAATTTAAAAAATTTCAAAGGTACGTAAGTAATGTACAGAATTGACCCACATATACTATAAACAAATTGATAAACTCTAATTAGATAATAAATTTCTCGACATAATCATTTATTTTGAAAAAGACAGCGATTTTTTACCTGTTGATGATTTGTGTATTTCCAAATATGATGACTAAAACTTTATACTAATTAAATGATAAGAAGAAATAAGATAAGATAAAATAACATATAAGATAAAAAAGGATCCAACATAAAAATAAGGAATAAGATAAAAATAATATTATTAATTATATAAATAAAATTAATTAACCATAAGTACATATTAATATATTATATATATAATTTAATTCTATACACTTTTCACCTCTTAGATCCACCCTCAATACATTAGGGGATAAAATAGCTACAGATACTGCTAGCCCAGGTAAACCCGTCGAATCCTCAGTATTATATAAATATATAATCACCTTGAGTTCATTGTCTCCAAATATCCTCCAAGGGTATGTATTGACAATATGTTGCCACGTTTGCATCTAATTATTCCCTTAGTATGCTAGATTTAAGAGTTAATTTAAGTAGATAGTTAATAGTAAATAAAGAAAGTGGTATAGATTATAATATATATGTCCTCTACGGTAATATATATATCTCAGAAGATGTGAGTTGTATCTGTTTTTGATTTCCTGAATCATAGAGATGTTAAGGTGTATGTGGTTTAGAATTAGCAATAGATTATACAAACAATATTGTAGTATTATCTAGTAAAGTTTATAGGTATATATATATTTATTTATATGAGTAATTAGTTATTAATTAATCTTTGTTTTAATGTAATGTTTAAGGATTATACTGATTTCTGGTTATTATTTGAGTAGCGAGTTTTTGGGGAAAATTTATTTTCCTTGGTACTTATTCCCTGGTGGGAGTTGTAGATTTAAGAAAATTAGTTGAGTTTGGTGATTTGGCTCTATTGAACGCTGTTCTTAAGTGCTACTGACATCATGCTAATCTGTGTACGTTTTAATTTATTCGTGTTTGGTGTAGAGGCGATGTAATTCAGAATTATTGTTTATTAGTATACTTGGACATCTGATCGAGCTTTTGACGTTGCGCGATAGACAACGAGTTACTTTGAGATGTGGTGGCGTGAGGAGGATTATTTTTGAGAGAGGTAACGGTGGAAGTACGGAATCGTTACATTTTCTTTCATGAAAAGCCACCAAATAAACTTCCGTAATTTTTCTTCCGTTACATTTTAGTCCGTTTACATTTTGTTCGACTTATCTTTTGGAAATGTTGATATGCAATTGATGACTGCTCGGTCAGAAAAGTTGATAAAAAATTTGTGTTGTTTGGTTATATTATGTAGGAAAATAAATACATATAATATATTATATTATTGATAGTAGTGCCTTATTACATGTCCAAGTTTATGAGTGGTTATATATATATATATGTATATCTGA
>JABUQX010083203.1:35000-43088 GCA_015478945.1 Trachelipus rathkii | reverse complement strand
ATTAATTATACTAGCATATAAAGTATCTTCCATTATTTCCTTACGTGAATTTTAATAATCTTGGTCTTGCGCTTTATATATATATATATAACTTAACTTAATGTAAATTAATAATATAATTATATATATATAAATTATAATAATAATTAATTATAAATAATTATATATATATAATCATCTAAATATTACTATTATTGAAAGCTGGAACTAATGATGTGTAATAGTAGATGTAAATATTGCTATGCATACTTCTGAATGGTAAGTTTATAAAACTCTTTTTAATTTATAGTTTAACCTATACTATATGATTATTAATAGTATGCTTGTAATGTTACTCAGTTTAAGTAGGTTATATATTAATTTATTTTTGTTATTAGTTTACTAATATACTATATAATTTAATGCGAAATTAACACGAATTAATATTTTAGAGCAGATGTTTTTGTATATATATGTGTGTAGCACTCATTTTCATTCCTCAAAAAACACAATTTCTGAGCGTACGTCTAAAATGTATTATATTTAAAATCAATACAGCAACAACAACAACTAAATTCAATCATAACAAATCTAAATCATATACAACATTAATTTAGCAAATATATCAATCAAACTAATCAGAAGTACATACTCATACTACAACTCACTGTAAATATACATCTAGCACTTGCAAACACTAACAATCCATATAACATCATAATAAAAATAAACAACAATCAACTATAACTAACAACAACACAAACAACAAATGCAACATTTCAACAACAACATCAGCAAACTGCAACAATGCAACAACATAACAATTAATCATTTCAAGCAACAACAACATTAATACAGAAAAGGTTATTTTAATATTCTTATGTTATATGTCTAATAATAAAATAAAGATACTTATTTAATAAACCATATATGTGAGAGATTTTTCGGAATTTAGTATATCCAATGATAATACAATAGATCTATAAGAATCTAACATATAAAATTATGGTTAGAATCGCGCATAATTATTAATGAGTGAGAGGTGCATGATGGTGGTTAATCTTTAATTTACTGATTTGCTCAATTGTGCTTCTAAAGGAATAATTTAATGTAAACCACAATGAAAATAATCAAGAATTTTTTCTCATTAAATTATAAAAACACTCAAGACAAGAATAGCAATTTTTCTTTTTTAGTACATGATCAAACAAGCATTAGATGGGTTAAAGTAATATAATATATGAGAAAACACATTATACTTATACTAATAAAAAAATAAAAGTTATGTATTCATGAATGATTTTGTTAATATGAAATATGAAGCCTCTATTAAAATGTGAGTGTTATGGAAAATGATAATTTATAGAAGTTTTTGAATCAATGAGATCTTTATAGTGATGAAGGGGTAGGGCAAGGGTTGTGGACAATACAGTTAGAACTCTCTACTTGGACTCTTACTCGATGACTCAGTGCACGCTGCTCACCGTTACCGTACAGCAATACATCCGCATCATGACATGCACGTACGCAGCAGACACACCCACGACCTAGCGCAAATATCTTAAATGACACTCTAATACTACATGCAACACAACACACACACACTCACATATATATTATAATAAATACATAAAATAAGAAACATTATATTTTTAGATAAAACATATAATGATTATTTAATAATATATGATAACAAAAACAAAATATATAATAAAAAATTATATGTTATATATAATATATATATATATATAATATTATATTAATTATATATATATATATATAAAATTTATATATAATATTTCTGATAAATCTATATTAGATACAAGTGATTCAATTATAAATGAATCAATAGATATATATCTATATAGAATCATTGATATATATATGAGTAGATATATATGTGAGTATAATTAGTAGTATATGTATTATGTTTGTTCGATAAATTTATGCATTTCACTAGATTTTAATGCTATTATTGACCTTGCAGCGTATGGAATAATATAGTACATATTTTTTTGTTATAAACGAGGTAAAAGTACACTAAACTATATATATAGTAAAACCACTAACAAGATGTAGTTGTATAATATAAAACTGTAGCCAAACTGAAAACATATACTATCAGCAGTATGAGAGACTAATCTGAACAATTATATATACATAAGAGTTCTTATGATAAAGAAAGTTTTGTTGAGTGTTATAAGGTTGATCATTGCTGGCTTATATATGAAAAACTAGCATATAAAGTTCATTGATAAACAATAGATCCTTTAGATCATAAAGTAATTCCTAGTATATAGAATCAATGAGAGAATAGATATGCGAGAGAATAATTGGATGTTTGATGGTAGGACAGTTAGTAATACTGATCTTAAAATGATCCTGTTATTAATCTATAATAATGTTTGTGTGATCAATATATAAGGAGTGTATGTGCAATTAGTAATGCAAATTATTTAGAGTATATAGAAACTTTATTCTTACTGTTGTGCATTCTCTCGCATTCGAGAGAGAACTCTCTCAAAAATGCTAAAATATTCATAACAAGATTATAAGACAAAATACAAATAAAAACAAAAGTATACATAACAAGTTTTGAGTTAATATATAATTCATACACTTTTAATAAAGAAGATGCATTAGATTTTAATGGAGAATCAAACTTTAATAGGTCATAAAGCTTTTATCATAATACTTCTATATTAATTTAAAATAAATAATGAGATTAATACTTATATAGGATATAGGGTAGGTATAAGGTATATAATAACATGATATTTTGGATTTATATTAATATACTGATTTACTGATTTACTATGACTTATTAGGGTATGAAATATATACTATATATTAGTATATATACAAATTTTTTAAGTATAGAACATACTTACCACGCAAATTAATCACAGAATATTTAAGAAAAGCAAAACAAAATAATAAAAGTTTTGGTGTTATGTTAAAAAAAAAAAATAAAAATACAAAATATGATTTGAACAATAGATAATAGATAATAGATTCATGGAAGGGGGGGGGTGGAGTGGGTAGCTTGATTAACTGATTACTGATTTTACTGCTTTAAGGTATGTAAAAATGCAAATTTAAATGAAAGTTTTTGTGTTATATTATTTTAAGGTAAACCAAAATTTTAGAAGAAACAAAAAACAAAATAAATTTAAAGCTTACGTTAATATAAAATATGATTTGATTCATTAGATCAATAGATCAATAGATATGGATGGGTAGGAAGGGAATAGTATGGGTGATTTTGATTTATGATTTACTGGCTTTAGGGTATGGCAATGCACTTTCATATTAGCACATGCACCCCTCAGACGACCTTGAATATAACTGATAAAAAAAAAATGTTATTAGTAATAAAGAATTATAACTAAAATAGACAAAAATCTATTAAAATAATTTTTTGTATGTTTATGAATACTATAGATAAAAAAGTATAGAAAACAAATACCCAAAATAGCTCGTATAATATCCACATAAGATTATATTAGAGAATAATTGGTAAATGGTACGATACGTGGAGTGAGCAGTAGCTATGCTAATCTTCTGTTTATTTTGGACTTTCTATGCTTTAATAAAAGTATTAAAATGACAAAATTTTAATATATTCTATCAAATCATTAAAATAATTAATTTGGTTAGTATTATAATACAAAGACATTCCTTTATTTAGAGTTCTAAATATTCTTCTAAAATAAATATAAATATTGTAAGATAATATTATTATAATTTACAAATAATATATATTACTTATGATATCATTAGATATAATATATATAACAAATAATATATATATATAGAGAGTAGTAATGGAACAGTTTGATTTACATATGATTTTAATATATTAATCATTATAGTGAGCTTTATTTAGTATTAATATATAAATTCAAGATATTCACGTATCAGAAACAATTTTTTCAGTAATATAATTTTATTTTATATCAACAATATGATTACGAACTAATAATCACAAATAATTATATAAAGTTTTAGTGCTATATATTCTAAACATTAAAATTATGTATTAAATATTATACAATATTAGAACAATAGATAATATCTATAGATTCAAATAGATCATGGATAGAGGTAGAGGGTGATATGGTGGAATTATAATTATTACTGATTTACTGATTTACTGTGACTTATATAGGTATAATTTAGTATAAATGCAAATTTTTTAAGTTATATATATAAAAAGAATAAAAAAATAATAATTAATATATATTTTAATATTTAGTAAATTCATTATTTTTAATAAAAAGAAAAACATAAATACATAAATTAATAAATTAAATAGTTTTGTTATGTTTTATACAAATATGTACTTAGTGAAATCTAATAAATCAATGATATGGAGTATAAGGAAATAGATGGGTGGTTTGATTTACTGATTTACTGATTACTGATTTCTGATTAACGCTTTATTGAGATTTATACTGAATTTACTGCTTTAAGTGTATTCGTAAAATGCTCATAATTTTTTATATATATTAAACATAAAATAATTATACATACTTATTTTTATATAGTAAATATGATAAACTAATAAATGTTTAATAGAATGACAAACAAAATAAAAAATATAGAAGTTTTTGTGTATTATTGTAATTATATAATATTACTAAGAGAAAAGATATAATATCTAATGATAATCAATATGATCATAATAGATCATATAGACCAATAGTATACTAATTATGTAGGATTGATGAGTGTAGTAAGTAATATAGTAGTATTAATAAGTGTATGTATGTATAATTTTTAGTATATATTTATATGTGTATATAGTTATTATATTGTACTGATTTACTGTTTTAGGAAATGTAAAACGTAAATATTATTATTAACTGTATTATTATAACATGAATAAAATGAATATATATTATATTAGGCTAAAATAATACATAATAATGTTTAACTAATGATATATATAAACAAATATAAAATATATATATATATAATAACTATAAAAATTTTTGAGTGATGTTAGTTATATATATATACAAAATATACGACTTTGAATTCAATTAAGTAATAAGTAGATCACGATGAGTAGGAGGTATAGAGTGGTGGGTTTGATTTTACTAGATTATTGATATAACTCTAGTCTTTAGATATGTAAAATTAATAATATTTTTTTATAAGTCTATATTATATAAATCACTGAAAAATAGCATTAAATTTTAGTTCAATAAATACAATATGTTATCTAAATAGTAATAACAAATAAATAATAATAATATAATTTATTGTGTTTATATATTTATATATAAATATCAAAAATTATACTACAATACTACTTAGATATAATATATAAATAGTGGAGGGTGTAGTTTACTTAGTGAGTATTATACATATATATATTGCTTTATAGAGTATTGATTAAATATACATATATTTAAGTTATTATATAAACTCATAAAATAGAATAAATTATTTTATTAGTATAATATACCAATATTGTATTATAACTAGAATTAGTTACAATATAAATAAATAAAAGTTTTTGTTGAGTTATATGTTATTATATATTCTATAATATATGACTTAATCTAAAATGTATACAATTGTATAAGATAATATAATATCACATATAGATTCATTAGGAAGGGTATGAGGTTAATAGGTGAGAGGAGTTTGTTACTGATTTTCTGTGAATTACTTGATTACAGGTAATGTAAAATATTAAATATATAAATTTTTTAAGTAAGAGTGATCTTTAAACATAAAAACATAAAATTAAAAAAGAAATACACATAATAATTATATAAGTATTAATATAATATAAATTGAAAGCTAAGAAATATTAAATAATCATATAAGAATTAATAGTAAAGATATGATAAACTATATTATTCAAAATAAAAATAAGCTACAATCTATATATATTGATGAATATACAAAAGAAAAACTCAGAATTTGAAAATATATAAATTTACATTCTTCAACATTTAAGTAAAATAAAGACGTGTGGATATTCACTTAGCAAATCATAATATGCTAATATAGTATATTACATGAAGAACAGAATCATTTGTGATACAGTAGTGACATTGTATTATAAACGAAATGTTTATAATACTCTGATACCGTACCTATAGGCTCATCAACGGAGCCAGTAGATATATTCGTACTTATTATATATGTTGATATTAGACTGCTGTGAAACCTTCTCTCTCACTACTTCCTTCTCATTTCTTCTTCCTATCTCTATTTCACTACTATTCTTCTCTTTCTATCTTCTTCCTTTCTTCTCATCTCTCTGTTGACATTCAAGCATTCTTCTTTTTATTAGGATAGTGAGTACCTAATTCCTTACGGGGAGGTCTAGAGTGAGACCTCACGATCATCACGATACGATCTAACCGTCTCCGACTCTGCTACTATATATATACCAGTTTCCACATATTATTCATTTCTATACTGCTGATTCATTTATAATTACTCCGCTACGTATCAAAGCACGTCTTTGTAACGTAGATCGCAGTTCCTATTAGGGGATATCAATCTTTCTATTAGACTCTCAGGCTCACTCTGTATATCTGAGTGTGGCTGACATTGTGAGACATTTCGGATTAAATTTCGTTTTTCTCCAACTCTAGTGGCTTGCACAAAACTGCATTTAACTTGAATGACTCTTTTGAACCACTATTGAATATACGATCTTTATCTATATAAATCATATTATCCTTCTATCAGCATTGATAATTATCTCATACCTCTCTTCTATTTTCGTGATTATAGGTACTAGATCAGTCTGTGATTAGAATGTCTAGCTCTAGTATGTCTATATATGTGAGGGGCTACGCAGTTCAGTAATTATCTTCTAGAGAAGTAGTTTGTCGAGGTATTGCGAGACTTGACTTCGCTATCTTCAGCTATTATTAAAAATAAATAGTTAATAATAAGAAACTTATATTACTAATTAATAAGTTATAACTATACTCATGATGCTCTCAAAGATACTATAATAACTTAATTTAATCCTTTTTATTTTGAGTCACAATTAAATTTTAAAAAATCTTCCCTATCATAGTATATATATTCCTGATATCATTAATAATATAGTTACTTTATTAAGACTATTTATAAAAGGTATAATTTATAATAAATTACCTTTTTCTTATATACCTATGGAATTCCTATATTATGATCACTATCTATTATATCTTTATACGTTAATATATATATACATTTATGAGCTACTGATATATTATATATATATATATACTATATATATTATATAATAGTATATATATATATATATATATATATATATATATATATATATTTATATTATTATATATATATCTCTATATATATATATTATATATATATTATTATATATATATATATATATATATACTATATAATATAGTATATATATATAATTATATATGATCTGGCAAAGTCAGATTTTGATCACCTTTGCTGAATTCGAAAAGTATGACACTTACAGAAAAACCAATTACATATTTGGAATCAGGAATACCTGGAGGAGAGAAATGTTGAGTTTGGGCAGAGGCGAGAATAAGGTGCATAAAGAAGTGATGGCGGGGTTTTGTGAGGGGTATAGTTGTCGGCCGCATCTGAGCCAAGGTGAACCCAACTGACGAGATGTCCAGGAGGGTCCGTCGCGATCCCGTGAAGCTCTAGGGTGGCATTTTTCTGACGACGACGAGTTCTTACTAAAGGTATTAAGGGGGCCGGTAAGGCTGGCTTTCTTTTCGACTGGCGTCATATTTTTCTTTTACTTTTCTGTTTCCAGTGCACGTATCTCACCTTGCCAACAATCTGGGGAGAGAGGTGGGTGATGGATAATAGATATATATATATATATAATATAAATATATATATAATTATAATATGGTATTATATATATATATATATTGAAAATATAGTGAACCGCATACAAGCTATATATATATATATATATATATATATATATGATATATAATCCGACTGTCGTCTGAGATGGAAGCAATTAAAAGCAGCAGGGAAAAGAAATAAGAAGAACAACAGGACGGATTGAGAAGAAGGTTTAAAATTCCAAAAGATTTGCAAAGGTTCTAAATGGTTTTTTTTGGT
>JABUQX010083203.1:10000-25000 GCA_015478945.1 Trachelipus rathkii | reverse complement strand
CAATTGAGTAATTTTTTTGAAACTACATTTTTTTTTAAAATAAAGCTGTGGTTTTATAGATAGTTTTAAAGCGTTTTTTCTTTAATATAAAATTCTAACACATCTACTTATTATGCATTATTTCAATTATTTTATGTATATTAATCTTACAGAAATAAAGTTATAATAAGATTTAAATAATTTAATATCAGAATAATCAGGACACATTCGATACAAAGATTTCAAACAACTGCCACAGCCGCCAACTTGTGTACTTTTCACAACATTTCGTAGCTCCTTAGGGAATAGAAGAAAAGTTTCAAGATATTTTCGATTATTATAGGTAGGGACCGACCGGGGCGGGAATTTTGCCGCGGCCGGGGCCGGGGCCGGGGCTGCTCTAATTTAGCCGGGGCCGGGGTTGCTAAAAATGGCCGGTAAGTCAAATACACTGAAAGTCTTAAAACTTAGGATGAAAATTAGATATATATTTCAATTAATTATAATTTAATTATAAAAAAGGAATACATTTAATTAATTCAATTAAATAAATATTTTCGAAAGAAATTTTTAGGAAATAATTGATTTTGTAGAAGAATAAGTAGTATATATATATATGATATATATATTTTATTATAATATATATATATATATATATATCATATATATATATATATATATATATATATATATAATATATAATATATATATTTATTTATTATATATATATATATAATTATATATATATATATATATATATATATATCTATATAATATATATATTATATTTATATATATATATATATATATATATATATATATATATTAATGGATTTTTGGTATTATATATATATATTATATATTGGGGATGCGAAAAAAGTCAAATTGATATTTTATACTGGCTATATTGCGGAAAATTTGCGATTGGGAATACAAGAAAAAAAAAAAAAAAATCATTCAAAATCGGACTTTATCTTCCGATCGCGCCGTCTAAAAATTTCCAAAAATTGAAAATTCCCCATTTTTTCCGAATTGAAAAAAAAGTATAGGTATATATATTTTTTATCGCTATACTGAAAAATCTTTGCAGATTGTACTGTTTAATAATAATAATAAAAAAAATTACGTTTAGAGAATATCTTCCGATCCAGCAAGCTCAGTAAAAATCGGAGGAAAATTCAACTTTGAGTGATTTGATGTATTAAAAAGATAATCACCAGAGGTCAGTTTGGCGTTCAAATGTTAACATTTGCATTAAATTGTGGCTGGCTCTTTGCCTGTTTGAGATATTATTTAAACAACCTGAACTCACGCACGAGTGAGGTGGCTGCACTTCTAGTTCCACCCACACCCTTCCCTCCATCCAACCAAGGATGTTTGCATTTACATTACTTTAATTATATTGTTATTTTTTTATTTTAGGCTTCAACAGGTTTGAAAGGCTGCCTTTTCAATGTATAGTTTCGTCTTCCAAGTCTATTGCTCAGTTTTTTGTCTCCTTTTGATCTATAGTACCGATTTTTCCCATTCCATACTTTTTCTGGAGGTAGATAAATCTATGCTCAATGACTGGAATTTTGTTACGTTTTCACACGTAAAGTTAATCTGAATCGGACATTCACACAGATCTGGGGTCGTTTTACAGGAGCAATACAAATTCATTACACATTTGCAGGATGAGATATCAAACAGTTTATAAAGTTTGGTTTTTCCTTGTCTGGAATATAAGATTTCATTAGTTTACAATGCTTATATCATAGTAGGCATTAATTAGCTGAATGATCTTATAATAAGAAACTGTAAGGATTGACGCCTTCTCATAAATATATTTTACTTTTTGTGTCACTGCATTGCTATTTGTGACAGATGAGAAACTTACTTGCTAATACAAACCTCTTCAAAGCAGCATCAAAGCACATCCTCGTGTGTTGGAAGAATGTTTGGCAGAAAGTCTCCTGGATGACCGAATATAGGACACTGAAAAGATTGTCTATAATTTTTCTTGGTAACGACATAATCAAATCCATATTTCAGTAGTTATGTAATTAAAATAATACGCTACAACAATTCACAAACATAATGTGAAGGGGTCTGTACGTGTAAATGCTCCTCAAGCGTAGCAGGCCCTGACTACTGAAACGATACGGCGCGCCGTGGGAGTGTATGCGGGTGGAGAGAGATAGGCGGGAGGGGCGTACAGTGACTTCAGCGCTGTTTTGCAACTTGGCTAGCGGCAGTTCGGTGAACTACTAAACCTTTACACCCTTCAGCGAACTCTTCATGGTAAGTTCTAGGTTGTTTAAAAATGACCTAATATGCTCTTGCTCAATAGTATCAATTTACATTTAAATCTTAACCCCAAACCGCAAACAGACCTCAGGTGATTATTTTCTTAATACATCAAAATCACTCAAAGTTGAATTTTCCCCCGATTTTTATTGAGCTTGCGCTAAAATATTCTCTACACGCAATTTTTTTTATTAATAATATTAAGCCGTAAAAACTGCAAATATTTTTTAGTATAGCGATAAAAAAATATATATACCTAATTTTTTTTTTTAATTCTGTAAAAAATCGGAAATTTTCAATTTTTTGAATTTTTAGACGGTTTCGCGATCGAAGATAAAGTCGCAGATTTTAATAATTTTTTTTTTTGTTTTTCTTGTATTCCCCAATCGCTACTTTTCCGCACTATAGCAAAAGCGACTCGAAAAAATATCAACTTGACTTTTTTCTCAACCTATATTAATATATATATATATATATATAAATATATATATACTATATCTAATATAATATATATATATATTATATATATAGTATAATATATATACTATATATATACTTAATATCTATATATTATATATATAATATATATATATATATAATATATATATCTATATATATAGTATATATATATATATATGTATATATATGGTATATTAGTTCAATTAAATTAAATAATTTGAAAAGAGATTTCGGAATATATTTTATTTTTTTGAAGATATTTAACTTTAAATAACTAAATACATTAATATTTAACATTATATTTATTTCCTTTTCCGAATTCGTTTGATTTATCAAATTTCGAATATTTTTATGTTAAAACTCGGAAAAATTATAATTTTGCCTCAATTTTAATTTGAAATCATAGTAAATACAAAAAAAAAATTTTTGATTATATTAGGTATTTTTATATATTTTGCATCAATTTATAAGCAAGGAGTAATGGAATTAAAACTATATTTTTTAATTTGTTTGTTTAAGCACGCCTCTATTATTTACGTTAAATTTAAACAGTTAAAACCTGACCCCGGTAGGAAACCCGGTTTTTCCTGATTTTTGGCCGGGCCGTGGCCGGGGCCGGGCGGGCAAGGGCTCGGTGTGTTCCTTATTATAAGTAAGATAGACTACCGTGTCCTTATAACTTGAGTTAAAAAATGGACGTCATTCGTCCGTCGTAGATAGATATTTTACTTGGTAAAGATCAGAGTAGGAGCGAGAATTCTAAATGAATTCAATTATTATTATATCTATTATATTAGTGGTTGTTTTTCTTTAATTTATGATGCAAAATAGCTTCTTTTTTAACTTTATCTGAATAATAAAATTTAAATAATTTGTTATATTTTTAATTTCTTCCATTTTAAATTGTTTTTAAACTTGAAATAAGTCATAGGTCTACAATGTGCTCGGTCTACGCCTAAATGTATATTTGTTATCGCCTCTGTATATATTAATATATATATATATATATATAATATGATATATATATATATATATATATAATATATAATATATATACTATATATATATATATATCTATAGTATATATATATAATATATATATATATATATATATATATATATAATATTATATATATATATATACTATATATATATATATATATATTATATATATATATATATATATATATATATATATATATATATAACTATATATATATATATATTTATTCTATACGTTATGTGAATGCAAAGAATACAATAATCCCATTGTTGTAGGCAGTTATTCAAATCAAGACATATAAATTTTATTAAATATTTAATCTTCCAACAGTCACTAGAATAAAAATTGATTTTTTTGTCTTTCTTCTAGTGGAATTGCGTTGGTTTTGAGCCTTTTTCAGATAAGAAAGAAGATCTTCTTGTGTGAACATTGTGATATTGATATATTGTGACTAGATCCGAACAATTTAAAAATATTTTGGGTAAAAGTTCCAATTGACATTTATTTAAGGAGTCGGGGGAGATTTGATGGTGAGAACTTAGGTCTTGGTTTTTTTATCAAATTCTTTTACCAAAAAAAAATTCTTGTTAAGGTTAAGTTCTAGTTCATAATGGGAATACAAATACCAATTCTTTAAAAAATGGTGAACATTAGATTTTAGTTTCAGCGAAGCGTTCGTCTTCTATTGGTTTGAAAAATCACAAGTAAAGAATTTGTAATTTCAATTATAAAGTATTGTGTTATTTCTTTTCATTTTGCCATTTCTAAATCACAAAATACATTTTTGTTGTATCTTCAAAGATGGTTGAAAATTTTCATCGATGTTTGCTAAAAAAAAAAAAAAAAAAAAAAAAAAAATTAAAAAATATATAAAAAAATTTAAAACAAAAAAAATTTCAAAAAAAAAAAAAAAAAAAAAAAAAAAAGAAGATCACATTTTCAATGTGATCAAGAATAGTTTCTATCTCTTTAGTAATCGTGACTTCAATGTAGCACTTAATGGAAGATTAAAGGAGGCAAATTTGATATCGTAATTAATCAAATCCGCTTGAGCTTTTAGATTTCAAAAGATGTGAGGGTTTTGAAGGTTAAAATATCTTAATCCTTCTAGAGCTCCTTTAAAGCTTCAATAATTGATTTAGAAACTTTTCAAAATCGTAACAATCTCTCGTGATTATCCACAAATATGATTCCGCATATCCGTGTTAGATTTGCCCATTTTGTATCTACTAAAAATCCTTTCTCCTAATAAAATCAGTCTTCTTTGGTTACCTAAATATAATAGCGCCCAGTTGTTTTCACTGTGCCAATAGAGTTTCTAATGTGTTGAATTGTATTATATGTCCAAAGGCTAGATAGATTTAAAAATGTGAACAAAAATGAACATGCAAAGCCGCTAAATATTTCAGCTCGAATACCTGTAAAACTTCATTTAATTGCTACTGTACATCCCCATCATATCCTCCTCCAGCAAGAAACTCACTAGTTAGTCCATCATTTAATTGCTACTGTACATCCCATTCATATCCTCCTTCCAGTCAAAAACTCTACTAGTTTAGGTCAAGCACTCTAACCTTTTCAGTATTATCTCGTAAATCTTCCCCTTACTTGATTTTATTTACCACCAATATAGTTTTTTAGTTTTATTTAATTTGCTTTTATCTTGTAATAATTGGCTATAATTTAAAAAAAAATGCACCATATGTTTAATCTTATTACTTTGAGAATATATATATATATATATATATAATATATATATATTATATATATTATATATATTATATATATATATATATATATAGTATTATATATATTACTATATATATATATTATAATATATATATATATATATATATTAATATTATAATATAATAAGTAGTTATAGGGGACCATTTACCGTTGCAGGCCATTTCCATATGAAGGAATAGAGGTATTGCTTTCAAACTTGGAATATAATCTATGTTTGGGTTAAGCTCGAAACAGGGTAAATTTCAAGTCTCTAGGATGTATATAGAGGGGGGTCGCCCCTGAGGGTCGACGCAGATATTGCGCTTACGCCCTTGTTGCGGCTTCCAAGAGGGTGAGATTAGGCTTAAGACGAGCTTGGATCGAGCGTGATGACGTAATTTCGTCGTAGACAAGATTACATCAGCGCGTGAGCGCGCGCGCGGACACATACACATACACATATTGTTATTATTATTATTATTATTATTACGTATTATTATTATTACAGGAGGGGGATCGAATCTGGGAGTCGAAAAACAATTCCTGTAAGGAATCGTTTTTTACGCACTCCGACTTTGGCTCCGCCGCGGTTTCTTCTTCGCATCCGGTTTTAACTCCGGCTTTGATTGCCAACCAACCTCCGGGAACTTATCGTATCGTGTTAAAATTTGGAGGAGGGTTAGATGGTGACGTACTCTATTCGTAGACGATGTTACGTCCCCATGGGTCTCCCCGAAGGGGGGACCCCACCCCCTTAAAAAAAATCAAAGTGCTCGTAATTGGCTGAAATTTGGTGAGAGGATTCAGAGTGTAATTTCTAGAAAGAGTTGATATTGGAATCTGATGAGTTGGCTCCGGGGCAACCGGTTGCTAGAGGCTGCTGCGGTGCCGAGTTAATAAACAATCGTATAACAACAATATTGGTGTCTTTATATATGTTATTGGGTCTGTAGATTTCGAAAATAATGGTTTCAGAACATCAAGAAAAAAATAAATAAATAAATAAATAAATAAATAAATAAATAAATAAATAAATAAATAAATAAAATTTCTTATTCTTTTTGCTTATAACTTACAAATTTACGTTTTTTTTAACATACCTAAATCAAGAAATCAGTAAATCAAACCACCACCATCCAACACCCTCCTGACCAGTCGTGATCTATTGATTCAAGTCTATCTATGATATATTGATCTATTATTCTATTGATCTATTGGTATATTGATCTATTGATTCAATCAAATTTTTTACTAAAATTGTCCTGTTTTTTATTTACCCTAAATCAGTAAATCAGGTAATAAAACAAACTACCATCCAACACCCTTCCTGTCCATCCTTGATCTATGATCTATTGAATCTATTGATCTATTGTCTATTGATTTCAAGTCAAATTTTTTACTAAAACTGTCATGTTTACAAACCCTAATTCAGTAAATCAGTAAATCAAACCACCATCCAACGACCCTCCTGTCCAGTTGTGATCTACTTCGAATCTATTTGATCTACTGATCTATTGTCTATTCATCTATTTGATTTCAAGTCAATTTTTTACTAAAATTGTCATGGTTTACATACCTAAGATCAGTAAATCAGTAAAATCAAACTACCATCCTACCACCCTCCTGTCCTCCTGTGAATCTATTTGATCTATTGATCTTTGATCTATTGATCTATTAGATCTATTATCTCACAGTTCAAATTTTTTTAGCAAATTTATATTTTAATACCCTAAATCAGGTAAATCAGTAAATCAAAAAGCACCATCCAACCACCCTCCTGACCAGTCGTGATCTATTGACTCTATTGATCTATTTGATTTATTGATCTATTGATCTATGAGTTAAAGTCAAATTTTTTACTAAAGTTGTCATGTTTTACATACCTAAATCAGTAAATCAGTAATCAAACTGACCTCCATCCAACCACACTCCTGTCCATCCTTCATCTATTGATCTATTTGATACTATGATCTATTTTGATCGTATTGTTCAAGTCAATTTTTTCACTAAATTGTCATGTTTTACATACCCTAATCATTAAATCAGTAAACCAAACCAACATCCAATCATCCTTCTGACCAACCTGAGTCTATTGATCTATTGATCTATTGATCTTATTGATTTAAGTCAATTTTTTACTAAAATGTAACGTTTACATACCCTAAACAGTAAAATTCAGTAAATCAGAACCACCACTCCAGCAACCTCCTGTTCAATTCATGATCTATTAACATCTATTAATCTATTGTTTTTGTCACATTTCGAGTATCATTGTTGATAAACATACATAAAATCAAGTTCTTTATACAAAAAGATCAGTCAATATAGTTGACGTAACAAAGTTTTCCACATTAATAAAGCTAACATAGCATCATCTTGAACTATGAATAATGCACAACGACAAATCTGACATCACCTTAACATGAATAAACTGTTAACGTTACACAAAGTTCCACACTTTAACAACAGTAAAGTAACTAACATAGCAACAAGACGTATCTTATTCCCACCTTGTCAAGCATGTCTCTAACATACAATGTTAATTTTACATTAACATGTAATATTTTATACAAAAATTTACCATAAACCTTGTTGTAATTATCATACAGAGCAGCGAAAGTTTGCTAACGTACAAAAGTTTTCACATAATAATAAAGCCTAACATAACATTACAGAACTAGGGAAATATAATATACAACGACAAACCTGGCACACATCTTTAGCAAGAATAAACTGTTAACATTTAACAGAGGTCAAAACTTATCCAAAGCAGTAATAAGTAACTAACAGAGGCATACAAAAATAATCCATTCGCACTTATTCAAACATTCCCCAACTGACAATGTTAAATTTTACATTAGGCATAGTAAATATTGTAACAAAAAATTTATTCATAACCTTACCCTAACCTTCATAATAACCTAACGGGTAAAGACAACAAAGTAAAGTTCTTACCCTCTGAAAGCTAACTATGCAAAACTACTTAACATAATACACCATGAGAATAAAACAGCTATCATTAACATAGGTTAGGTTAATTATCTATTGATCTATTTTTTCAAGTCACATTTCGAGTATCATTTTGAATAACATACGTAAAAACAATTTTTATACACTGATCATTGAATATATATGCTAACGTTAACAAAGTTTTCATATTAATTAATAAAAACATAACATCACCAGGTCTAAGAATTATAATGTACAAACAACAAACCTAACACCCCTAAACACGAATAAACGTTAAATTACAATTAGCCCACTTAACTATAGTAAAGTAACTAACATAGCAACAAAAACGTAAACCTATAGCCACACTTAGTCAAGCATATCTCTAACATAACAATGCTAATTTATATTAACATGGTAATTTTTAACAAAAATTTATCACCACAATGGTTAATTATCATACTGGTCAACGAAAATACTCTAACGTAACAAAGTTTCACATCAATAAAGCTAACATAGCATAACATGAACTAAGGGAAAATAATGTACAGGGACAAACCTAACAAATCTTACGCACGAATACAGTTAACATTAACAAATTCCACACTTATACACCGTAAAGTAACTAACATGCATGCAAAACGTAACCTATTCATACTTTTTTCAGGCGTATCTCTAGCAAAAAACAAAGTTTTATCCAAACACAACATAAAAATAAGTTCTTTGAATAAAATATCATAGTAAAGTGTAACAGTTTACCGAATTTAAAGCAGTAAATCAATAAATCAGTAAATCAAGCAACCCGTAAGCGGGCATTACCCCTTCGTTGTGATCCCCATCTCTGGATTCACACCCTTTCAAGGGTGGGGATCACCCCGAAGGGGTGTAAGCGGGCATTACCCCTCCGAAGGAGGGTAAGCGGCTCAGCCCTTCGGGCTGAGGCCCAAAACCCCGCTTACCCCGCTTACCCCAAACCCAATGGGATTCACACCCTTTCAAGGGGCGCATCCCACTGGGTTTTTCTCTCGGGAGGTGATGTGTTGCTTTAGATACTCTTGGTTAATGAAAACTGTTTATTCGTCAAGTTAGGTGTATGTTATGCTAAATATTACTATGACAGTGTGAAATTTAACACTGATTTTGTTAGAGACGATGAGTTTTTGTAGATATTACGGTGTTTAACTAACGATGAATGGTGTTAGAGACGTTGAGCCAGGTTTAAAGTTTTTGGCTGAGTAAATGTTAGGTTTGCCCGAGGAATTTGCTAATGTCTACATTTATTTGTAGTTCAATTGATGTTATACTCGAAAACGAGTGACACTTTTGATGAAAATTAGTGTCAATTCATAGTTCAAGATGCGGGCGTATCTTGATAGATTGGTCACTTTGTTAAGGAAATTGTTAGATAATACGGCCTTACCTGTTTTGATTGATATGCGGGAACAAGTGGGAAATATCTAGATTGTATGACTGTTAGCTACTATTACCTTTGATAAGTAGGGAATTTTCAGGATGTTAAGGGTATTTATTCATACGCGAGGTATGTTTGGTTTGCATTTGTACATTTTATATTCTTAGTTCAGGTTATTGATATGTTAGCTTTATTTGGTGCTTGGAAACTTGATTGCGTAAGCATATATTCGTGGGTCGGGTCAGTATATAAAAGAACTTAGTTTTATTGTTTGTTTATCCAAATTGATACTTGAAATATATTAACATACAATAGTTCAGATAGACAGGGAAATTATCGGGCAGATGGGAGGGGGGCGGAGGGGAGTTTGGTATGATTTACTGATTGAATATTACAGGGTTAAAATCAGTAAAACTATTACGCTTTACTGTTATTTTATTCAAAAGACTTATTTATGTTATGTCAGGATAAAAATTTTGTTATTTATGTAATGTTTTGTGTTAAAACATTGATATGTTGCGATATATTCGTGGGGTTTATGATTTTAGACGAATGTTATGATGAATTTTGTTAAAATAATTACGAAGTGAATATTAATAAATAATTTGTTACTTTTCAGCATTATATTCGTTCGTCAGTATGTATGATTAGACAGGGGTTTGTAAATTTTTGTTATTATTACTGTATGTTAATGTAAAATTTACATTGATATGTTAGTAGAGATATTGCTTGAAAAAGTGTGAATTGGTTACGGTTTTGTACGAAACTGTTAGGCACTTTTCTCTTGTTAAGTGGCGGAAGTTTGTTTATGTTAGTAGTTATTCATAGTTTAGTTGTCGTTAGGGTTTGTCGTTTGACATTATATTTCTTTAGGTTCAGGGTTATGTTATGTTTAGCTTATATAATACAAAAACGTTGTTCGTTGCATATATTCGATGGTTAGTATATGAAGAACTCTTTTTTGTTATGTTTATCCGAAATGAATACTCGGGAAATTGACTGAATCAATATATTCAATAGATCAAAAGGTCCATGCGAGGGAGGAGGGGCGGTGGTTTGATTGGTTTGATTACTGATTTTACTGATTTACTGCTTTAAAATCAGTAAACTAATACATTACTATTGATATTTTTATTCAAAGAACTTATTTTTATGTTTGGTGGATAAAACTTTGTTATGTTTCATCTATTCGTGATCGGTATGATAATTAGACAAAGTTTGATAATTTTTGTTAATATGACTGTGTTAATGTAAATTAACGTTAATATGTTAGAAATATGAGTGGGAAAAGTATGATTAGGTTACGTTTGATGCAATGTTAGTTACTACTGGTGTTAATGTGGAACTTTGTTAATGTTACGAGTTTATTTGTTCGTAAGTTGTGTTAGGTTTTGTCGTTGTACATTATTTTCCTTGTTCAATATGATGCTATGTTAGTTTATTAATGTGAAACATTGTTATGTTAGCATATATTCGTATGGTTAGCATATTAAAGAACTTATTTTATTGCTATGTTTATCCGAAATGATACTCGAAATGCAACGTAAATCAATAGTGTTAATGTAAAATTAACATTGATATGTTAGAGATTATGCTTGACAAACTGTGAATAGGTTACGTTTGGTACGCTGTGCTAGGTATTTACTGTTGTTAATATGGAACTTTTGTTAATGTTAGTAGTTTATTTTGATGCGCTAGGTGTGTTAGGTTTTGTCATTGTACATTATATTCTTAGTTCTTTTAATGGTAAGTTAGCTTTATTAATGTTGAAAACTTTGTTACGTGAGCATATATTCGATGATCAGTGTATAAGAACTTGTTTTTTTATGTTATGTTTAGCCGAAATGTTACTCGAAATGTGACTTGAATTCAATAGATCTATAGATCAAAAGGTCCATGGACGGGTGGTAGGGAGGGGTGGGGAGGGGACGGGTAGTTTGATTACTGATTTATTGATTTACTGCTTTAAAATCGTAAACTATTACAACATTTCTATGATATTTCTATTCAAAGACTTTTTTTATGTTGTGTTTGGATAAAACTTTGTTATTTTATGTTGTGTTGGATAAATTATGTTTGCAATTATTATTTGGGGATTATGATATTTAGTAAGGTTATGATACAATTTTTGTTAAATGTACTTTGATAATGTAAAAACTTTTGTTACGTTAGCTATATTCGTTGGTCTGTATGATTGATAATCGTTATGATACATTTTTCTAAATGTTACTGTGTCATGTAATTAACGTTAATATGTTAGGAGATACGCCTGAAAAAAGTACTGAATTAGGTTACGTATTGGCAGTGCACAATTGTTAGTACTTTACAGGTGTTAGTGTGGAACTTTGTTAATGGTTAACAGTTTGATTCGTGTGTAAGTTGTTGTTAGGTTTTCGCTGTACATTATTTTCTTAGTTCATGTATAGCTATGGCTTTATTGATGTGGAACTTGTTATGTTAGAAGTATTTTTCGTGATCAGTATTGATAATTTAACCATTGTTTTGATAAATTTTGTTTTTAAAATTACCATGTTAATTAAATTAACATTGTTTGGTGATGATATGCTGACCTAAGTGTGAATATGTTGACGTTTTTTGGTTATGCTATGTTAGTTACTTACTATGTCAAGTGGGCTACTTTTTGTTAATATATTTAAGTTAACTACTGATGTTAATGTGCATGTATTTTCTGGTTGTAATTATATTCTTTAGAGACTACGTAACATAACAGTATATGTTACATATGAAAAACTTGTTACGTAGCAGTTATATTTCGTTGATCAGTGTATAAAAAAATGTGTTTTTAATTTGTATGTTAATGCAAAAGGTGATACTCGGAAATTGTGGACTTGAATCAATTAGATCAATAGTTACGTTGAGATAACTATGTTAATGATAGCGTTTATTTGTAGTTAGTAGGTTAGATATGTTAGGTTATGTGTTTAGCTTTACAGAGGGAGAACTTATACTTTGTTTGTCTTTACCGTTAGGTATTATGATAGTTAGGTAGGTTATGATAAATTTTTTCTGTTTAAATATTACTAGTTAATTGTAAAATTAACAGTTTCATGTTGCGGATATTGTTTGATAAAGTGACGAATGGATTATGGTTTTTGTTATGCTTGGTTTGTTTATTGTTTCTGATTGATACATGTGTGCACTGGTTAATGTTAACAGGTATTCGTGCTTAGAAGTTTAATGTTGTCGTTGTATATTATATTCCTAGTTCTTGTTAATGTTTATGTGGCTTATTAATGCTTGATAAACTTTGGTTACGTTAGCATACTTTCGCTTGCTTTGTATGATAATTACACAATGGTTATTGGTAAATTTTTGTTAAATATTACCATGTTTAATGTAAAGAATTATCTTTGTTACTGTTAGAGACATTGCTTGACAAGGTGGGAATAGATTACGTGCTTCGTAGTGCTATGTTAGTTACTTGTTACTGTTAGTTAGTGTGGAACTTTGTTAAACATAACAGGTTTATTCATGCTTTTAAGGGTGTGTCAGATTTGTGCGTTGTGCATTATATTTATTAGTTACATGATGTATGTTAGCTTTATAATGTTGGAATAACTTTGTTACGCAACATACATTGATTATCTTTTATAAAGAACGTTGAATTTATGTTCATGTTTATCTCAAAATGTATACTCGTAAATGTGACATGAAACAATAGTCCAATAGATCAATAGATCATTGCATCACGGATGAGTATGCTATGTTTGGATATGATTTACTGATTTACTGTTATACGTTAGGGTATGTAAAACGTTATTCACAATTTTTAGTAAAAAAAAATTGACTTTAAATCAATAGATCAATAAGATCAATAGGATCAATAGATCAATAGATCAAGGATGGTCAGGAGGATGATTGGGCAATTGGGTGGGTTGATTACTGATTTACTGATTTAGGGTATGCAAAACATGACATTTTTTTACTAAAATTTTTTACTTGAATCAATTAGATCAATAGGATCAATAGATCATTAGCATCATAGATGAAGGATGGACAGGAGTGTGGTTGGATTGTAGTTTGATATTACTGATTTACTGATTAGGGGTATGTAAAAATGACAATTTTAGTAAAAAATCTGACTTGAATGTCTTGAAAGAGACCTAAAATACTCAACGTAATTTCTATTAGATAAGAAAGCACAATCGGATATGTAAAAGATCGATCACACTGTCTCATTCCATACATGTTGTTAGTGTCCTCCACTACAGGTATGTCAAAAACATGACCATTTACAGTGTAATAGCAAAGGATGCACTAAACACTGTATACATACCCAATAGATCATTTTTAGATCAAACTTAAATCATAGATCAATAGATCATAGAATTGTGGGAGGTGAGGGGTGAGGCTGGTTTGGATGGTATTTTTGGATTTACTGATTACTGATTTAGGGTATGTAAAAAACGTAAATTTGTAAGTTATAAGCCAAAAAGAATAAGAAATTTTATTTATTTATTTATTTATTTATTTATTTATTTATTTATTTATTTTTCTTATGGTTTCTTATTATATTAATTTTTGAAATCTACGGACCCAATAACATATATAAAGGCACCAATATTGGTTATACGATTTGTTTATTTAGCTCGCACCGCAGCAAGCTCTATCGAACGGTGCCGGAGCCAACTCATCAGCTTTCCAGATCAACTGTTTTCGATCAAATTATAAGTCAGAAAACTTTCATCAATTTCAGCATTCAGCACTTTGATTTTTTTTAAGGAGCCGGTGGGGTTCCCCTTCTGTAGGACCCATGGGGACGAATAACCATCTTTACGAGAGGTACGTTACCATCTAATCCTCTTCCAAATATTTAACATGAACGAAATTCCCGGGTTGATTGGCAATTGCAAAGTCGGAGTTTTAGAACCGGATGCGAAGAAGAAACCGCGGGGGATGACAAAGAGTCGGAGTACGTAAAAAACGATTCCTTACAGGAAATCGTTTTTCGACTCAGATTGGATTCCCTTCGGGAATTGGCATATTATAATATGCAAATATAATAATAATAATATGTGTATGTTGTATGTGTCCGCGCCGCGCTTCACGGCGCTAATGTAATCCGGTCTACGTACGAGGGATACGTCATCACGCCCGATCAAACTCGTCTTAAGCCTAATCTCACCCTCTTGGAAGCCGCAACAACGGGCGTAAGCGCAAG
>JABUQX010083203.1:0-5000 GCA_015478945.1 Trachelipus rathkii | reverse complement strand
TTTTGGGCCTTTACCTTTTTTTCGACCAACCCTTTGGTCTTCCATGGGTCATTTTTGGCCCACGGTATTTTTTGAGAACCCTAATTTTTTGAGAACCCTAATTTTTTGAGAACCCTAATTTTTTGAGAGCCCTAATTTTTTGAGAACCCAAATTTTTTGAGAACCCAAATTTTTTGAGAACCCTAATTTTTTGTCAACCCTAATTTTTTGGCAACCCTAATTTTTAGCACCCTTTCGAAGAAAGGGTGCGCCAAACGGTTGCGTCAGCAACCGTTGTACGTATTACCCCCCTATTTTACGCCCCCCAATTTTTTTCGACCGTGGGCAATTTTTGCCACGGTAATTTTTGGCTAACCTTTAGGGGCTTAGCCCTTTTTGATGTCTTTACCTTGTTGGGCTACCCTTTGATCTTCCATGGGTCATTTTTTGCCCACGCAGTAATTTTTTGGTTTCCGTGGGGTCAATGTTGCCCACGGGATTTTCCACCCCCCTTGTCTTCATGGGTCAATTTTGACCCACGGTAATTTTTGGCTTCCTTTACGGGCTTAGCCCTATTTTTTTAACGTCTTTACTTGTTTGACCTTGTGATATTTAGGCCTTTGACCCTTACCATATACCATGGCAATTTTGACCCACCGCTAACTTGAGCGGCTTTGATGGTTCCCAATCACCGCTAAGGAAAGTACCATAGGATGTTTCTATTAGTGCTTCTATGAGTATTAGATGATAGTGCCAGGTGAGTGGCCAAGTGCCAGTGCCAGATGAGTGCCAAGCAGTGCCAAGTGAGTGCCAATGATTGCCAAGTGAGTGGAGTGCCACATACTGCCAAGTGAGTGCCACATAGTGCCAACTGAGTGCCACTTTTTTCAAGCCTTTTCTAGCCTCCCCTGACATAGAATAGCCCTAATATGGGCTGTCTACCCTAGGTAATAAGGATATGAGGAATCGCATGGTGTATATTACAAGGTGGCTTAGCGATTGACTTCCTACTATGAGTTAGTCTTTTTCTAACACTTTAGCACCCATACACTACGACACTTATACACACATTCACTATGACACTTATACACACCTACGACACGTACATTAAACCATATACACTTACCCTCACACCCACACAAACAGATACACTTACACTTACCCACCTCACACACTCGATATTTTGATTGCCTCAACTTTGATGCCTCAACTTTGATTGCCCCAGATAAATGTCTCAGCATTGATTGCCTCACTTTGAAGGTTTCATTCTTTGATACTCATCCTTTGATGACGTCATCTTTGATAGCATCTATATTGATGATTCATCTTTGATGCAAATCCAGCTTGATGGCTCATCTCTACACCACATCATAGAACAGAGTTTAATATTAATGTCTTTCCCACCGGGTTGTCATAAGTGACCACCAGGCGCGCAGTGTGCGCCACTCCCGTGAAGGCTGACAATCCGCACCCGCAGATGCGATCCGGCCGCGTCCCCGCCCGCCGCGTGCGCCCGCAGCGCACAATATTTCCCGCCGTAACCGTCGCGCGCTTCGCCCGCCAGGGCGCAATATGTCCGAGCGTAACCTTCGCCGCGTGCTGTCCGCAGACGGCAAAATTCCCCGCCGGAACCGAAAAAATATGATATCAAATGTTAACTATTCAACGAATTTCGTTTCAAATATAACTATGAGTCATTCATACTTAAACATTTTTATTAAAACATTTTCGCAACCTAATTATGGTCCATAATTACAGCACCTATTATTTTAACATATATATTTATTAACATTATTTTTTATTAATACTTTTTACTTAATACTTTTTAATTTATAAAATTTTTTAAAGAAATAGATATGTAAGAAGAAAAAAATCCAAAGTGTCTGCATAAAATCATTTTATTTACTACAATTGTTTACGAAATTTATTAAAAACATATACTTTACATACCTTAAGCAGTAAATCAGTAAAAACAATAGAGGTGGTATTACCTAACACCTAGGGGATTAGTATGCCTTTGTTATACTGCTCTTACTGCTGCCTTAATTTCGGCTTTTACTGCTTTGAACTTTCTGCTTACTGCTTTAAACTTTCTGCTTTACTGCTTTAACTCATGTTTTACTGCCTTAACTCACATGTTTTACTGCTTTAACTTCATATAATTTATTAACATTACATACCCTTAAAGCAGTAAATCATTAAAACAATAGAGGTGTTACCTAAACGGATTAGTATTGCTTTGTTTTTTACTGCTTTACTGCTTCTAACTTTCTGCTTTACTGCTTTAACTTTCTGCCTTTACTGTTTTTAACTCTTCTGCTTTAGCCTGCTTTAAACCTTTCTGCCTTTACTGCTTTAACTTCTGCTTTACTGTTTTAACTCATATATTTATTAACATTATGTTTCTTTTATATTTTTTATTTTTGTTTTATTACTTTTTATTTATTATTTCTATTTTATTTTTGTTTTAATACTTTTTTATTTTAATTTGTAATGTAAGAATTAAAAACACACAGAGTTTATGTTATAAACATTTTATTTTATAAAATTGTACGAAATTTTTATTAAAAACCTTATTTATATATACGAGTTTTAAGGGACGTAAAATCGCGTTTTTTTCATTTTAAAGCAATTATTACATAACAGCAAACTATAAAATCATTTGACATACAAATTTTTAGGCATCAATACTATATTTACAAGTGATTTATTAAAAATACATTATAAAAAAACATATAATGAAATAAATACAATAGACTCCACATAAATTGAATATAAGGGTTGAACAGAGGGTAAGACATAGTTTTTACACAGCTTACATATTATATTTAAAATAACCGGTAATATAATGATATTCAATATAAATTTAAGTTTCAAAGAATCAATTATGTGAAAAGTATCGTTTTTTGCTCTATAAACGGCGAAATCCAATGTCCTGTTGAGGTGATGTGGCGAGGCAATGTATTGAATATGGAAGCATGTATCCTCCTTCAACTTTACAGAGTTTATTTCGTTAATAGCAAACACGCCTAAAAAGCGAGGTTCATTTTTAACCACCGATTTTATTTCCGCCTTCATCATCTTTAATAATTCAAAAGTACGGCGTACTCTGCAATTTCAATGAGCTTGAGGCATGCTCAAGATAGGACCACTACAGTGATGGGTGATTGCAGAATCGATCCAAAAAGAGAGACTTAATCCTAGGGTGCCCTTTCTCAAAATGTTAAATGATAGCGTAGACAAGCTGAAAGCGTCTTGCCAGTAAGATCGATTAACGCATATAAATTACTTTATTCTTGGCGTTTTCTTCTAGATTTAAACCTGTCCCGCTATCATTACATGATACAGTATTGGCTATTAAGTCGCTAAAAAGGCCGCGTACAGAGAGATAGGTTCCTTGGATTAACATTTCATAATCCGTCGTGCAGCGTAGTCCATTCACATGTAAAAACTGATTCACCCCTAAGTCGAAAGGTGTAATTTATGGGTGACTTTTTCTATAATTCCCGGAGTAGGCTTCATGTTCCACAAGCCCTATTATTACTTTCTGTTGTAGTAAATTTCCGTTCACAATGTTAGGGATTTGATACTCGATAATCCCTGAGTGAAATTAAATATCTTCGTTTCAACTCTCTTAATAGGGTACTTTGCTGTGGTATTCAAAAGCGAATCTTTCAATTTCCAAATGACGCTGTGGTGATAAGTTTCACTTTCCTACATAGAGATAAGCCCTCCAGCAAGTATTGAAAAACAAGTTTCTGACATACAGCTTAGCAGCGGGCTTACTTTTTATTTAAGAGCAAATGATAGGATTTGAACCGTGATTAAATGATTCTAGTACTACAGATGTAGAATGAGTCTTTCCTGAGAGAAGAGATAATCGCCATTTAATCGACACGTAAATTCATAAGCTATTATTTTATGACTTTAGCTGCCTTATCTATATGTGCAGCTTCATCTTTTGAAACTGTTAAAAACCGCATGATTGAGATGAGATTGTTTAAGGCATCGTCTGCAATAATTTAACCAAATGCTTTATAATATAGCTTCTATAAGCGATAATTTAGCCGCTGCATCACCTAGTCGAAGGTTCGTTAAGATAGACTTCAACCTGTATGAAACATGTATACAGGAAATTTGATTCTGTATATACATATGGTCATCACCCGTAGGAAGATCTGCACCATCATGTTTTGTCAATTTCGTTTTTAACATATAAAAACACATTAGAGAGGAATCTAAGTACTGATCAGAAGTGCCTGGAATATTGAACTCTAGAGGAAACATCTGTATTGGTAATTGAATGCGGAGATTAATACTGATAAAGTTGGACTCGCTAACGCTAATCTGTGTAGGGTCCATGGAGAAGAGATCCAATTCACTCTTACAACAATCAGGACTAGAAGGATGAAGGAAATGCATCTTGTATGTGCGAGCTCTGGCCGTATAATGAACATTTTCATGAAAAAACCTTACTTATATACAACCAATTCGCTCTGTAAAAAAGTTATCAGTTAGAATTAAATAACAAATACATCCAATACATTTTTCTTAGAGGTTTTATTCTGCTTAGCTTTTTCTTCTATGACAAGGCTTCTTGATCCCTCGACCTTGTCCTGACATTTTACGTCTTATTTTTCGCTTTAACCATCATCCAACATCTCATCTGAAACAAACGGCCATACGTCGTTTGTAATGCTGTACGAGGATTATTTCCTACAGCAATATCTTGAATAGTATGCAAACCTGTTTTTATAGCTTTTTTGCCTATATATTCCCCACCTCTCCTGAGTAGAGAGGCCTTGCACCTCTCCATAGCTTGGCAAAAAAATCCACCAAGGCCATACCCCTCTGCATTTTTGACCCTCTGAATACCCTTTCTTCGCCCATTATTACAGGAGTATCTTTCTTATACTATTCTTTTACCACTGTGAGAGTATTTGGTTAAAGGAATGGAAAAAAAAAAAAAAAAAAAAAAAAAAAAATATTAATTCTGAGTAATAAGAAATTCAGAAAATGTC
>JABUQX010083202.1:67500-79081 GCA_015478945.1 Trachelipus rathkii | reverse complement strand
AGAGAGATTATATATATATATATATATACCGGTTTTACCCCCATTTTACGGTACCGTAACACGGGGTTACTTGGATCATGAGGTAACTTGGAACACTTTTGACCAATGTACACATTTTGTTGATAACTCCTAAACTATTTGGAGTAGAAAGGTGGTTTTAGGCTCATTTTGTTCGCAAAATGATGCTCTTTTAGATGGTATATGAATGTAAAACACAAACCTTTACTATCCTGTTTTACATGCAAATGTGTAGTTTTTCATTTTTTCTATTTTTCACACCCCTGAAAAATATTACCCCGTTTTTGCGGTCAGGAATATCTGACCCCCCCCAAAATTTTGCATGTAGGATAAGGGTCATATAAGGTATTTTTTTTCCATAATTGAAAAAAAAAATTTTTAACGGTTTTAATTTTTTGAAATTTTTTTTAACCATGGGGCAATTTGGAACACATTCAGTGGGTAACTTGGAACACACCCATTGATTTTAAAATGCATTATTCTACTAATTATTTTTCTTTTTGAGACTATTTAATAGATTTAAACAAACTTATCATTAAATTAAAAATAGGAAATGCCCGTAGAAGGATGAAATTTGGAGATTGCATAGAGGAGGAAGAGTAAGGGGGAGTCGGATTTGGAGCCTGCACCGGTGCTGCTGTGTTGAGTTAGTAAATATTTGTATAATACAATATTGGTGTCCTTATATATGTTATCCAGCCCATAGAACTCGAATATGAGGATTTTATTTTCGTAAAGGGTGTCTGTGGACCCCCCCCGGAGGGGGTCCTCCGAAGAAAACACATAGTGCATAGAATATGAAGTTAGAGAGCTTGTATTCTCCACAAATTTGGTATACCCCTTTCCTATGGCGTAACCTTTTCGTAAACGGGGGTGCCAGCCCCTAAAAATAGGAAATGCCTGTAGAAGGATGAAATTTGGAGAGTACATAGAAGAAGGAGAAAGGAGGCTGAGTCAGAGGAGACGGAATTGGCAACAGCAATAAAATATTAATTTAATTTAATTTAATTTAAAATTAGATAACTCTAGAAATTAGTTTTAAGATAAATTTAAGTACTTACTGTCAAGAATTTAGCTTGAAATGGCCTCCCTGGATGATTTGGAACACCCGTTCCAAGTTACCCATCATCAAGTTTCTACACCTTACCACACTTACGAGCCTCCTATGAAGATAAAAACAGCAGAATTGGCAAATAACTAGCAGGTAAATATAGACCAATGATTAAGGCGTATTTTCATTTATTTACTAACCATTTTATATAATTGCATCATAAAAATATTTTGAATCTACAAAAAAATCGTTCCAAGTTACCCCGTGTTACGGTATATATATATATATATATATATACAGAACTACTTTTTACCGTTATGTATCAAAAGCGAGGCAGGGACTATCATTTAAATGATCCATCCCTGAGTCCAATGCGTGGACGGACGCGTTTCGAGCATAGCGAACCGGTATGTCGGGAATAACGCGAGCAATGCTGGCTTCTAATTAGCGTCGATGGAGCTGGCATATCCGTGAAGACCAGTGAACTTCACGTAACCCCAAAGAAAATAATCCAATGGTGGTGATATCGCACGATCTAGGAGGCCAATTCACAGGGCCAAAACGTGAAATCTAAATTGCTCACCAAAATGATTTCTCAATAGGTCCATTGTTTCTCGCGATGAAAGAGATTTTACAATGGACTATATACTTTTTGTTGCACTAGTACTGAAATTCAAATATAGGAAGGTTGGCTTGAGAAACAACATCAATTCTTCTGCCTTTTCTGCTGAGAGTCTGTTTCCTCTTCTCATCATTTATTAGCCGCAGCAAATTGCTAAATACTCTCTCACTTGGAACACTAGATGGAGGACAGGCCAAGATTTTCCTTTGCAAGTTTACTCAAGCATGGGTAAAGCATTTGGCTTAACTTTCCACCACGTGATAGGTATCATCATTTGAAATCTAATCGTTTTTCTTGTGATAGTTTTCAATCATTTGTGCACTACATCCTTTGGTAATGAGTATGTTTCTCTGGACTAGAAATTCTTCCAGTGAATCTGTTATTGTTTTACTTGTAGAAGGTTGTTGGTTCTGAAGATTTCGTTTTTTTTCCTTTTAATGGGTGGCAAAATTAATACTGTTCGGATTGAAGTTTTTTGACTGCAACACAAAGTGACGATTAACTTGTTCTAATATTGTGTTGCAAAAAAAACTTGCCTTTATATTGGGATCTAAGTAAGTTGCAATAGTATGAAGCAGGGTTGCAAAAAACCCAGGTTTTTTTTAATTGCCCACCGCACCCGGGTTTTCTTAAAAACCCAGGGTTTTTTTGGCAAAATGGGTGGGCAAAATGGGCAAAATGGACAAAATAGATTTTAATAAAAAATTTAAAATTTATAATATATATGTTCAGCAAAATTATATATATAATATATAATATATATTATATATATATATTATATATTATATATATATTATGATATACCTATATATATATATATATATATATAATATATATATATTAAATATATATATATATATATAATATTATATATATATATATATATATTATATATATATATATAATAATAATATATATATAATTATATATTAATATATATATATATATAATATATATCTATATATATAATATAATATATATATATATATATAATATATATATATATATATATCAAGGTGTATACCAACAGGGAAAACACAGGGAAAATGAAAAGTGTGCAGGGAAAACACAGGGAAAAATAAAATTATCCAATCCAATTTATATCAGGCATCATTTTGCTTAACCCTAAGAAGTATATGAAGCACATATTGACTTCGAAATTATCTTAAAAAGGGAGATCTTAAGGAAGCTCAGTTGCCTCAAGGGATGTTAGAAAGGTGTTTTGTCTTTGAAGGAGGAGGAAAGTAAAGAGCACAAGAATAACATTTATGATTCTCCTCTTCCTAGTACTTAGAATTTAAATTGTTGATAAGTTCCAATATGGAGTAAAATTAAGTAAAAAATTTATATATCAACTTTTTCTTCGCCTAAGAATTTATACTTCTTGAGTTATTGAATCTTTATAATATTATTTTAATAAAATTTATTCATCTGCAGTATCAGCGCATTTAACTAATTTCTCTTTTTTATTTTACAGAATTGAATTAATTTGTATTATATAATATTTAAATATTAGAATAAGATGGCAAAAAACTATTATGAAGCCAGTTTTAATTTACAATGGCTGGACTCCACTCTGCATCCAGAATGCAAAATGGCTCAGAGAAGCGAAATCGAACATTACGCTTTGTGCATTTACTGCAAGAAAGAATTTTGCCTTTCTAATATGGCAACAAGATCCATTAAAAGTCATGCAAGTAGCAAGAAACACCAGAGCATCACTAAATGCTTAAAATTCAGCTCGCCGGACATGATGAACAATTTTGTTAAGCAAAATACTGGGTACTGTTCAATTAAATTCTAAACAGTTGCAAAGAATAATTCTGCATCAAGTTCTTGTTCTTAGGGAGCCTCAGTTGGTTCTACCTTGAATGTCTCTTTTTAGCAAGGCAAAAGATGTACAGAAAACTGAAATCATGTGGTGTTTGACTGTTAATCAAGCTCATATTCCCAATAGAGCTTCTGATTGTTGCCAAAAACAATTTAGTAAGATGTTTCCTGATTCGCAGATAGCTCAGTCCTTTGTGTGAGCAAAGATAAACTTTCCTATTTATGTGTATATGGTTTAGCTCCTTACTTTACTTAAAAAAAAAAAAAAAAAGATTTTTTTTAAAGTTTTCACATAAAAAACCCATTTAAACACCTTTTTTTAAGATGATATTAACCCCTTAGTTAAAACTTTAATGAAAAGAATTCTAAAACCGAACATTTATTGTTCATACGTCAAAGTTTTAATGAAAATTAACTTTAAAGGTAAAAAAAATCATAAATGCAGAAAATATGGACCTGTATCATACAGCAAAAGAGGGAATTAGGAATGCACCTAGAAGACTGCAAACTCCAGAAATTTTAAAATTTAGAGAAGATTGTATGTTATTCTTGCAAGTACTTATCCAGAAGTTAGTAGAAAGAAGTCCTCTTAAATATTCCATCACAAAGGCATTAAGTTGTTTGTCACTGAAGGTAATGCTTTCTAATAACTCTGAAAGAATTAATATGTGTGTTGAAAAATTCATTGATATCAAGCGAATTGATGGTTCGACGGCTGATATAATCAAAGAGGATTATGAACTTTTGATATCTAATTCCTATGTCCTTGAACTTCTGAAAAATTTTGATGAGAAGGAAGATAGACTCGATCAACTTTTCATTGAAATTTTAAAAAATGTAAACGTTCAAAAAGAAACAAAAAACTTTGTAACACTGATTCTTTCTTTATTTCATGGGAATGCTTCTGTGGAGAGAGGTTTCTCGACAAACAAACATTGTCTACAAGAAAATTTGTGTGAAGAGTCAGTTGTTGCTAAAAGAGTTATTGCTGAGAAATGAAAAATACTTGAGGGGTTGAAATTATTGTATTAAAATGAGATGAGTCCATACCTGCGCAATGCTCTTCAGAGTATAAAACATAACTTAAAAAGAAAACTGTGCAAAAAAGCAGAAACTCTGGAAGGTGCAAAAAAAAAAGGGAAATTAGCAGCTGAAGATTAAAGAGGCTGAAGAAAGTAAGATAAATATGTCAAAGAGACCGAAAAAACAACTTCAATATTTAGAGAGATAGCTTTCCTTAAACAGTCATAAACTTTTTTTTTTTTAAGATTAATGTACTTATTTAGTATGTTTAGTTTAGAATTAAATAATATTATTTGTTTTAGAGAAAAGGAAAAATATTTTTATTTCATTTTAGAGAAAAGAAAGTGTGCAAATGTTTTTATATTTTTGTGTACCTTTGTTTTTGTAATTTTTATTTTGAATAAAGTGAAAGAAAAGGGAAAAATGAAAGCAAAAGCAGGGACCTGGTAAACATATTTGGCAGATATTTAGAAAATTAATTGATTGTGTTTATAACTTTAGCTATATAAATAATTTTGAAGTCTGTTTAAAAATTTTTCAATGCAAATATAAATTTCACTTGTAAAATGTCAAATTGTATGATGTCATTTAAATTTGTGAAAGCTGGCCAAGAAAATTTGTTTACTGGGATGGTTAGAGGGTGGGCTCTGGAGGGCTTTCATTTTTTCACCTTTCCTTATTGATAACAAAGAAAAAATTATGTTTTTTTATCATTTATTTTAGTCCAGGGAAAATTTTGGAAGAACAGGGAAAACACAGGGAATTTGAAAATTTCAACTTGGTATACACCTTGTATGATTAAAGAATTATATATATATATATATATAATTAATTAAATTTATGTATTATTATATATATATATATATATATATATATATATATATATATATATATATATATATATATATATATATATATATATATATATATATATATATATATATTATTTATATTGTTTTTATATATATGATAATATATATATATATACTATTTAAATAATATATATATATATATATATTATGTATATATAATATATATATATATATATATATATATTTGGGAGATGTTGTTCATGTATGGATGAATTTAATAAATGCTTCAGAGCTACAACCTTACTTACAAATAATTAAAAAAAGATTTGATCAATGTATAACGCCTCTTCATCTTGTTGCTTATCAAGCCCACCCAAAATATAAAGGAGTTGACCTTACACAAGAACAAAATGAAAGAGTATCTGAATGGATTGGGAATATAAATCCATCTTATATTGCCCCATTACTATTGTTATCCATTGAGGATGAGGGAGAATATCCCAAGTTTATGTTAAAAGAAAATATGACAATCTGGAACCTGCCAAATGGTGGCGCATAATTAGCAAAAAAATTTCAAAAAGTAACATTAATTACAAACGAATTTTGCCAATTAATGATAATGATATTATCTCTTCCAGCCAGCTCAGCTTCGATTGAACGAATATTTTCAAATTTTGGGATGATCCAAACGAAGCTTAGAAATAGGTTAGGGAATGAAAGGGCAGAAAAACTTGTAATGTGCCATAGATTGCTAAAAGATACAAAAAGTGATGATTGGTAGTCAATGGTAGACCAAGAAACTTAAATTTACTTAATAGTTAATACTATATTCTATATAGGCTTATAGCTATTAGCTGCTATATATAGGGCCTAATGTGCAATTTTTTTTTCTTGGTTTGTTACTTAAATAAATATAAAGTTAAATATAATTTATTAAAAAGTGCATCATTTCCAAATGCTTATTAATTAAATCAAAATAGTTATTTTTTTCTAAAAGGTCCAATGTGTCGTTAATTAATTAAATTAAATTAATTAAATTGATAATTAAGTTTAAAAGTTGTTTTTTTTTTGTTTTTTTTATCTTTGAAAGCCCATTTTTCAGTTTCATAATATTGCAATTACATTTTATTGTACTAATGATTAAGTTGCAATTACATTTTATTGTATATAATAATTATATAATATAATATATAGTATATAATAATTATGTACCTAAATTTTCTTTTGTGTTCAAGACTTCAAGTGACTATTAATAAAATTGATATAGTTAATATAATTAATATAATATAATTTTTTTTTCTTTCCAGTATATATTAATTATGTACCTAAATTTTCTTTTGTGTTCAAGACTTCAAGTGACTATTAATAAAATTGATATAGTTAATATAATTTTTAAAAACCCAACATTTCTTTCCATAATACTGTAATTACAGTGTAAATATATGTAATAATTCTGTTTTTTTTATCTCAGATCTTAATAATTATATCAATCTACGTTATAATTTTTTATAAAACCCGCCTTTCATTTTGCCCGGGTTTTTTGTATAAAAAGCCCAGCCCGGGTGGGTAGGTGGGCAGCTCCCCGGGCAGTTGCCCAGTGCAACCCTGGTATATATATATATATATCTTCTAGAAGGCGAATTCAGCACCATCACTTACACCGTTCATCCTTTTTAAACAGCATCATTTTCATTTGATGATGGTTCAAAATGCTTCCTTAGCGTTGAGATTAATGGTGTATTACATCGGAGACTGAAGCTGTAGAGGCGCTGTTTTTTTTTGGTAATTTCTTCAAGTGGTTAAATACTTAATGCAGTGTGATATGTCAATTTCCACCATTAGTAAAAATGTTCACTTTGGAATACGAACTTGGCGTAACAAAGTAGGAAGGTTTTTTGAGCAATATCCATTCTTTCCATCAAATCAAAGTATACTATCCCAGCGAGTTTTGGAACGTCTTTGGATAAACAGTTTTACTCAAATTAATTATGGAAACTTCATGATGTGAAGATCATGAGTCATCCCATTACACAAGTTGAGTCGAGTCCCCATGTCTCTCATTTAAAGTTTGCGTCCAGATTCATCATAACTGCCAAAATTCTTTATCAAATCTCGACAATAAATATCCGCGCAACATCCCGCAGGGCAAAGCGCGGATGCGGATCTTTAATAATGTGCGGATGCGGATGTTACCTGCATCACTAATATATATATATATATATATATATATATAATATATATATATATATATATATATATATATATATATATATATTAATATATATATAATATATATATATAATATATATATATAATATATATAATAATATATATATATATATATATATATATATATATATATATATATACTGTATATATATAATATATATCATATTATATATATACTATAATATATATATATATATATTATATATATCATAATTATATATATATATATATATATATAATAATATATATATAATATATATTTATATTAGTGTACGTTTTATAGAGAATATCGGTATCGGTATCGGCAAAAATTTTGGTATAGGTATCGGCATTAAAAAAATTGTGAGTACTTGTATCGTTATCGGACTAAAATTTTGGTATCGGTACAACACTAATATAATATATATATATATACTTATATATTATATATAATTTATTATATAAAATATTAAATTATATATAATATATATATATATATATATATATAGTATATATATAATATATATTATATACGGTATATTATATATATATATATTAATATATATTATAATATATATATATATATATATATATATATATATATATATATATTATATATATATATATATTAATATATTATATATATATAATATATATTATTATTACTTATTATTATTATATATTTTTATTATTATTTTATTATTATTATTATTATTATGAGTTTTTAATATTCGTCCAAAAACTCTTAATATTTGCTCACTTAATCGCAAAATTGACGATGATGATTGAAAAAAATATGTCAATTTTGCAGATGATGATGACGATTAATCATCCCATCACATAATATATAATTATATATATATATATATTATATATAAAAATATATATATGTGGTATATATATATATATATATAAATATATAATATATATATATATATATTGGTAAACTCCAGTATTTGATCTAAATATTTTTGAAAAAAAATTTCTGTTCAAAAAAAATTTCTAGTTCAGAAAAAAGTTAAGTTTTTTAAGAAAATTCTTTAGTGGCAAGCTTCTGGAATTATGCCAAGCTTGTCACTAAACAGTTTTCTTAAAAAACCTAACTTACTTAACTTTTGCTGAACTTAGAAATTTTTTTGAAAATATTTTTAAAATTTTTTGAAAATATTTAGATCAAATACTGGAGTTTTACCATATATATTATATATATATGTATATTATATATATATATATATATATATATATAAATATATATATATTATATATATATATATATATATATATATATATATATATATATATATATATATATATATATATATATATAATATAATTAGGGTTTTTACGGCTCTATTTTTTAGAAGTCCGGTTCCGGCCGGGAACTAAACCGGAACTTTTCGTACTTTTTTAGTGTCTTTCTTAAAAAAATTCAATAATTGATTTGTCATTTACTCAGTTATGATTATGCATAAAATATAATATAGAAAATTGATATATGTGGAAACAAATATATGATAAAATGATCTCAACGATCAATAGTTTCGAAAACTTTTAAATATGAACAATATTGTTCCAATCGAACCGATAGCTTTAATAATCTAGAGTCTAGAACAATGTTGGTTTTATTTTTTTTTATTTTTTGAATATTTTTTAATTTTTTTATAAATTTTTAGACAAATTGCTTTTTAATTATTATTTTTATAAAATAGTAAACAATCCTAATTATTACCTAATTAATAATTAGTAAGTATAATAATTATTTAGTTTAATTAAGTTATTAAATTATATATATTTACATTGTATAATATATGAGTACTCTAATTTTAATTTATTTCTTTATTAAAAATGACTTGAAACTACATTGATGAATTTTACGTATTATATAGATGAAATAATACTATCCTTAATTAGTTGAAACCTCTCAATAGACATATAATAATAGAAAAAAAAAATTTTGCCTGAAAAATAAAAAAAATAAAAAAAAATAAAAAGTTATGATTTTTTTATAAAAAAAATCAAAAAAAATCCAGTTGATTAAATCATTTGATTTCTTTTTGTGCCAACCTGCTCTAGATCTAGACCTGGGGAAAAATAAAATTTTTTACAGGGTATTATTATTATTATTATTAATTATTATTATTATTATTATTATCTATAATTATTATTATTATTATATATTATTATTATTATTATTAACTGTCAACAAAAAAAGGTGAATTTTTTCTTGGATGGACTTTTGTAGCAGATATGTAGTAATTCGGAGGTGCTGATTCCATATATATTCTCGGATTTGCTGTATCACATCCCGTTTTCGTGTAATCATGGATCCCTTGTTTTGCATATTCCCTAGGAATGACAAAATTCATATGCACACTACGTAGGCTGTAAGAAGTTACTATCTGGCATATATATACAAGTAACAGCAGTTTACTGTCGGTCGATATCGGGAAGCATGTGGTTTACTTTAAGTATGTCTATAATGTATGGATGCCATGACCTGGATGATGTCCTATCATAATCTGAAATATAGTAAGGATGGTCTGTCATTGTTCACCCAGGGTGAACTGAACGATCTTGTACGAGAGTTGTATTTGCCGAAGTTGTCCTCTGAGCTGTTGGCTTCGAGGTTGCATGAAAACTGACTACTGGACCATGGCACAAAGTAACATTTTATGGTAACAGAGAAGCAGAGCTGCGGAGGTTCTTCCAGTCAGATGTAACCTTGTGTATTGCAGTGAAGTTGCAGGCCTACTACTCGCTATGGGACTCCCAGCATACGATGTACGTGAGTGGCGACTGTTTATTGACATTTCCAAGAGCAGTTTAAAGTGTGTGTTGTTACACAATGGCAACAGGTATGCTTCGGTTCCAGTGGGGTACTCGGTACGGATGAGAGAGGAGTATGCAAAAATCAAGACAGTTTGGAGAGGCTACAATATTAGGTACATGGATGGTTAAATATGTGTCAACCTCAAAATGGTAAACATTTTGCTCGGTCAGCAAGCAGGTTTCACCAAATATCCCTGCTTCCTGTGCTATTAGGACAGCCGGGCGACAAAGGATCACTGGAACCAAAAGAGAATGCCACCGAGGAAACCTTGACGCCAGTGAACAGGGAACAATCGTACGTGAACACCTGTAACAGAGAGAGAAAACATCATCTTACCTCCACTACACATAAAACTTGGTTTGATGAAACAGTTTGTGAAGGCCCTAAACCATGATGGTGAATGCTTCCGATATATATGCTCAACGTTTTCCTGGTCTGAGTGACAAGAAGAAAAAGCTGGGATATTTTATGGCCCACAAATACGGAACACTCCTCTGTGATGCTGCCTTTGCTACACCAATGACTGGTGTTAAAGGCAAGAGCTGGAATGCTTTTTCAGATGTAGTACAGAATTTTCTGGGGAATCAGGAAAGCCGAGAACCACTAACCTTGTACACAAGAACTGCTAGACAGTTTTCATTCTCATGGATGTAGAATGAGTATAAATTGCACTATTTACATTCTCACCTAAGCAAAATTTCCGGTAACGTAGGTGATGTTAGTGATGAGCAGGGTGAACGCTTCCATCAAGATCTATAGTTCATGGAAGGACGTTACCAGGCAAGTGGGATATCAATATAATGGCCGACTATTGTTGGAGCTTGATGAGGGATATTCCAGAAGCTATGCACAGTAAATCGTCTACGAAGAGAAAGTTACTACCCATCGTAGGTATGTTTACATTAACTAAACCAATTCCTCTATTACATTCATTGTTGTCCATATTACTCTTTTTCATAGTTGTATTATATGTTTTAAGCATATATCTATCAAAGACATGTTTCATATCATTGTGTTTTGTTTCTCTCCCTTCATATATCCAATATATATATATATATATATATATATATATATTACTATATATAGTATATATATAAATAATATATAATATATATAATAGTATTATACTATATATATATATATATATAATATATATATATATATATATATATATATATACTATACTA
>JABUQX010083202.1:57500-62500 GCA_015478945.1 Trachelipus rathkii | reverse complement strand
AAAATCACAGGATATACTCTAAAAAAAATAATAATGAAGAATAATGAAAATGAAAATCGTCGCCCTCTTAAAGAAAATAAGTTACCGCCTCTCAAAGTTGTTAAAAATCCCATAAACTTTTAATTTTTGATCCATCAAGGTTAGGTCTCATTTCAGGCCCTCTAGTTCAGGTTTATGATAAGTATACGGTATATCTACACAAGAGAAATCTATGTATACTTAACAAATCTTATCATAACCTGAACTAGGATGACCCTGAAACGAGCACAAGGCCCACTAATTTTTTTTATAAGAAGGCCTATGGAAAATTTTAAACTTTGACAGGCTGTAACTTTTTTTCTTAAAGACTTAAATCATTTTGTTTTTGTTTTTTTATTTAACCTTCATTATTATATTTTTAGAGTATATCCTGTGATTTAATTTTTTTTTATATATATATATATAAAAAAAATAGTATGGGATTTTTAACAACTTTTAGAGGCTGTAACTTTTTTCTCCTAAAAAGAGCAATGATTTTTGTTTTCATTACTCTTCCCTATTATTTTTTCTTAGAGTTATCCTGGGATTTTTATAAAAATCTGGGGTGACACCCCTCTGCACTACTATCACTATGCTACTATTACCAAGAATACAAAACACTGCCCTGAGCACAATAACAGGTAAACAAACTATAAACCACCCCTATCCAGCACTTACATGAAGAAACCAAAATCCTACCAATTCTAGACCATCTTGATATGATAGGAACCTAATTTTCTCCAAAGTGGGGTACGCAAAGTGATACTTGGGGGTACGCCAAAGTAGGCTCACGATCACTAGCGAGTGTACAATCGTGCATCACCTGAGTGCGAGGTTTTCTCATTGGTCGCTGTGTCTTATTACATTATATCAAATTCTTTAGTGGCAAGCTTCTGGAATTACTTACTTGGGTTACTTGGGAGAGTTTAATGGTCGTCGGACAGCTATGGTCCCTTGACCATTGCTTTATTCCTTCTTCATTTTGCTTCTTTTCATTCGTTTGTTCGCTTTTTATGCTTAATTCACTTTTACAATTTTTTCATTTTCCATATTTGCATGAAAGAAAAAAGAAAGTAGAATTAATTGATATTAGGTAAAGTTTTTCATTAACAGTATTTTATTATGATCATTAATTCCTATTTAAATTCCCAGTTCTACACAGGAATTTCTGTATGTTGTACCAAGCTTTTAGTCTATTTTGAGGGGGAACATTTTCTAATGCTAGAATTGTTTTAACACTGAAACCTGAGACTCCCAGTTCTCCCAGTTCTTTTTGAAGCGTACTTCTGGCATACAGGTACTGCGGGCATTTCATAAGAAAATGCTCTACTGTTTCATTGGGGTGTGAACAATGTGGACATAAGGGTGACAATGTCATTTTTATCTTATGTAGATGACCATTTAATTTTGTATGTCCTATGCGCAGACGTATTATTGCAGTACTTAGTTTCCTATTCTCTGTAGGTAAATAGAATTTTTCATTGTTGGAGTGAAACTGGCCTAGTGGGTGAAAACTCAGAAAATCCTCATGTTCTCTTTTGTGTTGTTCTTTTAATTTATTATAAGCAATAGTTGTTAATTCTTTATTTTCCAAGGGGAAAATGCAAATTTCCCTATTTTCATGTGCAACCTGGGCAGCTGCATCCACTATCTCGTTTTCCTTGATACCTACATGTGATGGTATCCAGAAAAAATGAACATCCCATTCCTTTTTGATTATTTTGTTTAAACATTCTTGAATTAACTTATGGATTTTATTGTAATCCAAATTTTTCTTTGCTTTAATAGTGTGGATTGAGCTCAGAGAATCAGTACAGATGACCACTTTTTGAGGAGGTAAGTGATCTAGCATGAAGGTTAAGGCTTTGTATATTGCAAATAGCTCTGCAAATAAAATAGAATGATTTCCTTCCAGTTTCCATGTTTGAGATAGTTGGAGATCAGGTATATATATAGCCGCACTTGTAGTTTTAATTGGATGTATTTTCTTTGAACCATCTGTGAATATTTGGAGGAATGAATCATATTTTTTGTGTATGATTTCTTTATATAAACATATGGCTTTAATTGATGCTTCTCCTTTGTTCCAGCTCTTGTGTATGTCTTGGCTAAACCTGAAATTAGATTTTGAATATGGGGGCAATGTTGTTATATTTTTTATTGGAATGATCTCAGGGAGATAGGGCATCACTCCTTGAGAAGCTCTGTATGCCCTGCTTATGTAGTTTTGTTTGTGGAAATTGTTTTTATTTTTGAAGAACTGACATATGTCACTATATATATCGATATTGATATTTTTCAATAATATCGAAAAAATATCGATGATATTTTTTCAACCGATATATTGATTTCTCGATATCTAAAGCCAGAAATCTTTCTAATTGCACTCTCTCCAGCATATCTATGTCTTTCTCTTAAATAATACCTTACACAATTTCAAATACTGAGCTAAATATATATTATAGCAACCTATAAAAACTACATATAGAAATTAGAAATAAAAAGGTAAGAGCACATGGGCTATCGGACGAGACTGTCCAGTCATGCCAAATAGAACCATCAACTAAACACATGTTCATGGTAAATCTACAAGCATCTAGGGCTTGTCCAAATACCTACATAGTTACAAAAGTCTAAACATGGCTCATGCAATCACACGCATTCTAGGGGTTTGCCAATATTACGTAGTATACAAAGTTTAACAATAAAGAATAAAAAAAAAACTTAGCTAAATAGATGTACACTACAAGTTTTAATAATTTTAGTAATAATAGTCCACCATTTGGACTAATTTAAAATTTTTAACTAGGCTGGATAGATGCTCTAGACTCTAGTGTTCATAATATCTTTAAAATAGGGTCATATGGTTATGAGTCATAGACCATATGCCCTATTTAAAGATTTTGAACCTAGAGCTATCTATCTCAGCTAGGGTTAAAATTTAAATTTTGTTTAATCTCAGAAGGTAATATCGCTAAAAAAGCAGAGGAGGACGGTATAGACACTACCAGGATATTATGGGTGGGTTGACTTCGTACGGCTGTAAGTTGACTAGCCGATGCTTCGTATGAATTGTTAGGTGATGTCAAACGAAATCGGGCGTCAAGATGAGGCAAGGTGTAGGTCGCTTTGCCGTAAAAACTGTAATGAGGAATATGAAAGGACATTAAAGAGAAAAATGTATTGACGTGTTCGCTCTCTAATAACAGTGATAAGTTTTAACTTTTACATAAATAATAATAACCTGCATCTATTTCGTATATTAGGAATGTTTTAAACTCATAATCTCTCTTATTATCGTCAAGCGATTATAGGTAAGATGTCTTTCATCTTCCTCTAGCCTCATGACGTTTGTAGAGCGAATTGGTATTATTTTCTGTGAATTCTTACAGAGATAGTGTAAGTGAATCCATTTTATTAGTTATTAACCTAGTATCAGCGCAATCACTAATACTGATGTACTCTCGAATTCAGCCATAACCAGCTTCTTCTGACCAATATCTTGGGGGAAAAAAAACCCCCTCCTTTTCGAATGGTTGTTTTTTTTTATCTAATCTAGTTTCGTAGCGACGAAGGTTCACTCAACATTAATGATTGAGGTAATCTGATCAGATTAAATTTCGGTATATTCTGTTATGACAAACTCGATTTTAGTGTTTTTAATGATATAATTCTGGAGAATTAGTGCAAGTTATATTGAAGTTATATTGAACTTTACTAAATTATTCTAGATTTGAAGGAGTCTTCATCTGCAGTCTGTGGAATATCAGATTTAAAGATGTAGAGAAACTGGGAGGGAATACGCCGCTAAATCTAAAAATAATACGTACGAATATTACGGACGTGTACGGTGATATATTCTCACATGAAAGATTATTCTACATCCGAGTGAAAACGCATCAGTTAACTAGATCTTCACCTCAGTTTGCGCTTAATGTTCAAAGCAATGCCACAGCCACAACTACCGCTCTAAAACCTATTTTCAAATTACTGGATGCTTATCTAATGTACGTAGCAATGTTAATCTATTATAACAGATGGAGATCGAGAAACTCTTTGACGATACAGCAAATTCATCAAGAGAATTGAGGCTAAAATTTTTAACTTTACCCAAGGATTATCAAGTTTGGATTATCGAGTATTAATATACCTTACATCGTCAATGGTAGCTTACCTCTGAAAGTAATAATAGGGATTGTAGAACACGATGCTTATTCTGGAAACAATGGAAGTCTGCCTTTAAATTTACCATTTCGGATCTAGAGTATCAGTTTGCACGTTAATGGTCACCATACGGTCGGATTATGAGATGATAACGAAGGATTTCAATTCTCATGTTCAGACTATTTTTAGATTTAATTGCTTAAATACTGTTCCTGCAAGCGATAGTACGGTGTTGATCTCAAGAGTTATGTGAAACAGTATTTATATGTGTATCGATCTACAGCTGATCTTTCAAGCTTGTATGCTATATCAATTTTAAGAAAGGAACTTAGGGCTGAGTCTCATTGGACAGAGTTTTATATCATATCTCAGTTTGATGTCTTTGAACATCCTCAATAATCGAGATGACTAGGTACGAAATATATCTTGAATTATTAAAGATGAATGAGGAAGAAATATTCAATTAAAAGAAAGATTTTTAAGTTTTATTTCTTTATTTAATCGGTCTTGTGAATTGGAAACCGACTCTGGACTTTTTCACACTTCTCCTTTTGGTGTTTCGAGCATGGACCTGGATAACTGTGTAATACGAATAAATAAGTTGTATATTTCCCTTGATTTCTCCATTTTTTGATTTTATGTTTTAGTATTCATTTGTAACTTTTTTTTAAAATATAATAATGTCATATGTAAGACCTTTGTTTTCCTGTACAACTATCAATTCTAATTTCGCGTGTATTACTGTATTTATTTTATCATATGTTTTTTAAATATTGTGTTTCTTTAATAAACTTGTAAATTTTTGATGTTAAAAATTT
>JABUQX010083202.1:50000-52500 GCA_015478945.1 Trachelipus rathkii | reverse complement strand
TACGCAAATATATGAATCAATCATCTTTATGTCCATTCTATTTGTTTTTAGTTTTATTTTATTACTCGTTCTCCACCGTCATGTTTTGTTCATCAATGCATATTGGATTAATTAGCACAAACATGTGATAATTAAATTTTATTTTTAACACAATTGAACTTTCTTAATAATGCAATATAACCTATTCTACCCATTATCTAACCTATGTAACTACATAACTATTTAACTTTAATCTAACTAACGTAACTTAACTACCTAACTACTAACTAACGTAACCTAAAAACCTAACTAACCTAACCTAAACTAACTAACCAACCTAATCTAACTTAATCTAACCTACTAACCTACTAACCTAACCTAACATACTTAATCATAAGTTACATAACGTTACCTAACCTAAGGTAATCAAATTTAATTAAAAATATGATTTATGTTATCCGCAAGTTATTATTGATTTTTAAATTTGACTTTTTAATTCTCTTTGTTTTATTGTATTGTAATTAAATACATAGAAACATACAATACATAATTAAATATTGAGAACTATTGCTGAACATTTTTTAGCACCTAATACAGTTTAATATTAAATAAATGTTTAAAAAAAAACTTAAAATTAATAAAAATTAAAAAGATAAAGAATTAAATTTATCGAGCTTCCACCATATGTTAAATTTATTGAATAATATCTTCTCTTTCATAGGGTAATTTTACTTTTTCAATTATTACTAAAACAAAAGAACGTAGAAAAAATTAACATGACTATATATATAATATATATATATATATATATATATATATATTATATATATATATATATATATATAATATATATATAATATATATATATTATATATATTAATACTAATAAGATTAAATGCCTTACTTTACAGAGACTAGTGGATTCTTTTTGAATAGAAGAAAATTAAGTTCCTATATATTTATCATAAATTTATTACAGTATGGTAGCAAAAGCTTTGAGATTAGATTCTAGGCCTCTTCAGCTGCTGTTATACATCAAACAATAATTAATAATAATGAAAATATAAATAAAATATAAAATTATGAAAATTAATTTACAAAAGTTGATTTAAGTTTTTTTGAAAAAGGTGAGGATGCAGAAGTTGTTTATGATGGGATGCTATGTGTGAGTCTTTTTTTGTATATTGGTAATTGTTTAGAATTTGTTATGCATAGGATTCAGAAGTTTCTAAGTTGTAGATTGTCTATGGAATAATGGGTTCTGGGGTTAATGTTTATGTTACTGATTATGTGTGGATCTAGAATGGTAAGGGCAGAATTAGGGTTATCTTGGAGAAGGTCATATTTATGTTGATAATTGCTTGGGGGGAAAATCGTAGTGTTCTAATGTATAGGTTTTACAGTTGGCACAGGGAATTTTGTTACACATTGGGCAAGTAACGAATCAGAATGAGTACGAGGTTTGAAGATTTTTTGAAAGGAAGTAACATTGGAGGAAAAAGGATAGATTTGGGTTAGGAATTTTTAACACATGTTGTGAGAGTGTGGTGGGTAGAGGGAAGATTGAAGTGTGTGTGGTTTGTCATGTTTCTTGGATTGTGTAAAAGTGTTCTTCTGCTTTACGGGAGGGCATTATTAATCTTATGTTATCTTATTTTTATCCACACAATCATTAATAATGCCCTCTGAAAGCAAAGAGCACTTTTTTTTACACCCGGTGTCACTGGTGGTCGTGTTTGTGTGAGCCATTCTCTTCTTGGCTCCGTCTTGCTCAGATTAAATTGGAGCACCCCTCCTAGATAGGGCTCTGCCCGTGAGCGGTGGTGCTAACTATTAATATATATATATTAATATATATATATATATATATATATAATATATATATTATCTTATATATATATATATATAATATATAATATATATATATATATATATATATATATAATATATAATATATATACTATATATATATTATATATATATTACACTTAACGTACGTCTTCCCTCAGGGAGGCCTGGCTGTCAGCGGGAGACAACATGAATTTTCCAGCAGTCCTTTCCAGAATATACATCCTCCATAGCCTGGCGCATTCGGGCAGTTCATGTCTTTCAGGGCCTCTCCACCTAATTTTCATCTTCCCTGGTCTTCTCTCGGCTTTAATCCTCTATTTCCCACCACTTACTACTCGCGACCGTTCTCCATCCGGATCCTTACATATGCCGACACCATCTCAGTCTGCGCCGAATTATCTGTTCAACCAGACACCACATTACTCTCTCCTAACCTTGTTCTTTCTCACTCTATCTATCCTCGTCTTTCCCACTTATCGTCTAAACTTCAATTTCAGCAGCCCGATCCTTTTTCTCTTTTTGTAATGCTTCCATGTTTTCTGCTCCAAATGTCAATGTGGGTACAGTATGCTATCAATATAACTTTCTTCACTTTTTATAATCTCACCGATCCTTCATATGGATTAACGCCATATTATTCTCCGTATGTTCATTTCTTGCTCCATTCGTA
>JABUQX010083202.1:27500-45000 GCA_015478945.1 Trachelipus rathkii | reverse complement strand
CATATACTATTTTCTCACATAACGTTCTCAAAGTCACATGACTTCAGAAGTCGAATTGACACTTTGTTATTTTATGTGCATATTACACAGTTTTCCAATGCATTCTGCTGATTTTATTATTTCTGGCTAGATCATATAGATTTAACATACTTTTTATATTTATTTGCTTTATTTTTGTAATTATTAAAAAATTAATTCATGATCGATTTTCTCCGGGGGGGCACTCGACTGTCCTCCGGGGGGCAAAGCCCCCCCGGACGTATGCCTGAAAGAAACACGACGCACTCTTCCCGTCCACACTCGGGCGTAGGGTCAAACAGAGCACCGCACAGAGTGAAATACTTATTAATCGGGGAATATTGTGTATTGATAAGATAACTGCTCATCCTTCTACACCTCACCGCAGTGTGATAGGTATTGATAAAAATAACCCCTTAGGTAATTTGGTGGGTGATATATTCACTACAGGAACATATCTTGCGCTTTCTTTTAGTCATCGTGGCGTAGCGTAACATTGACGCGGTCAATCTGCAGAGCCAGGTTCATCCAGCGAGGAAATTATTATAGGGGTTATTTTTTATCAATACCTATCAACACTGCGGTGAGGTGTAGAAGGTTGAGCAGTTATCTTATCAATACACAATATTCCCCGATTAATAAGTATTTTCACTCTGTGCGGTGCTCTGTTTGACCCTACGCCCAGAGTGTGGACGGGAAGAGTGCGTTGTGTTCCTGTTTGGTGGGTGATATATTCACTACAGGAACATATCTTGCGCTCTTCTTTTAGTCCATCGTGGCGTAGTCGTCAAACCTTACGCGGTCATCTGCTAGAGCCAGGTTCAATCCCAGCAGAGGGAAATTACTTAAGGGGTTTATTTTTATCAAATACTATACACTGCGGTGAGGGTAGAAGGATGAAGAGTCTTTTATCAATACACATTTCCCTCGATTAATAAGTATTTTCACTCTGTGGCGGTGCCTCTGTTTGACCCTACCCGAGTGTGGACGGAAGAGTGCGTTGTGTTCACTGTTTGGTGGGTGATATATTCATACAGGACATATCTGCGCTCTTCTTTTAGTCATCGTGGCGTAGTGACGTCAACACTATACGACGGTCATCTGCCTAGAGCCAGGTTCAATCCCCAGCGAGGGAAATTACTTAAGGGTTTTTTTTTGAATACCTATCACACTGCGGTGAGGTGTAGGATGAGCAGTTATCAATACATAATATTCCCCGATTAATAAGTATTTCACTTGTGGGTGCTCTGTTGTGACCTAGCGAGTGGTGGACGGGAAGAGTGGTTGTTGGTTCCTGTTGGGTGTGATATCTTCACTACAGGAACAATAGTCTTGCGTCTCTCTTTTAGTCATCTTGGGTAGTCGTCAAACCTTACGCGTTCATCTGCTAGAGCCCAGGTTCAATCCCAGCAGAGGAAAATTACTTAAGGGGTTATTTTTTATCAATACCTATCACACTGGGGTGAGGTGTAGAAGGATGAGCAGTTTTATCTTATCAATACACAATATTCCCCGATTAATAAGTATATCACTCTGTTGGTGCTCTTTGACCCTAGCCGCAGAGTGGACGGGAGAGTTGCGTTTGTGGTTCTGTTTTGGTGGGTGATCATATTCCTACAGGAAAGCATATTGCGCTCTTCTTTTAGTCATCGTGGTAGTCGTCAACATACTTACGCGGTCATCTGCTAGGCCCCAGGTTCACCAGCAGAAGGAAATTACTTAAGGGGTTATTTTTATCAATTATATATATAATATATATATCTAATAATATTATATATATATATATATATATCTATATATATATCTATATATATATATATAATATATATATATATATATATATTTATATATATATATATATATTAAGGTGAAGGTTACATAAAGGAAGGAAAAACTATAGACTTTTGAGGAAAGTTTATTTAGAAGAAAATTTTACTTATATATGTAGAATAAAAACGTGTAATTTAAAAAAAAAAAAAAAAAAAATTATTTTTTATATAATTTACATTCCAGAGACTGCATGCTTTTGCTCGTGGGTAACTTTTTAGATGTGCAACTTTTTTAATGGTTTGCGAGGTTTATATTTATTTTTTTAAACTAATGGGGAACCCAAGGGTATACGCACGATGGCAGATTTGGGTCCTCGGCTCCGGGGAAGACAAGGGTAGGACTATTTTTCCGCCCTTCGGAGGGTCTCCGAACCCACTCTTTGGTATTTGGGTGTCGCGGGGGTTCCTCCGCCTCCCCTACGGGGAAAACGTCCCCCTCTGTTCCCCGTCGGCTCGAGCCGCTATTGCGTGTAAAATACTGTTATATTAAAGTATTTTGTAAGCACGGCCTAAGTAGGGGGCTCGAGCGACGGGGAACAGAGGGGGGGCGTTTTCCACCCCGTAAGGAAGGGGCGGAGGAACCCCCGACCCAAAATACCAAAGAGCGGGGGTTCCGGAGACCCTCCCGGGGGGGGGAAATCCTACCTGTCGTTCCCCGGAAGGCGAGAGCCCGACTCCGTGCCACGGTGCGGTATACCCTTGGGTTCCCATTAGTTTAAAAAAATAAAAAATAAAATATAAACAGCAACATTAAAGAATGTTGCACGATTCTAAAAGTAACATATATATATATATATAGAAGTAATTATATATAATATATATATATATTATATATCTATATATATATAATATATAATATATATTATATATATAATATATTAAATAAAAATACATTGCTTTCATGTTCTACATTATATTAGTGAAACTTTTCTTCTATAACTTTCTCTAAGTCTTAGTTTTCCTTCTTTTGGTAACTTCCATATAGGTATATTATTATATATATAATATATATATATAATTATTATATATCTATATTATATATATATATATATAATATATTATATTATATAATATAGTATATATATAATATATTTATATATATATATAATTAATATATATATATATATATATATATTATTATCTCACATAATATATTATTATATCTATATATTAAATATATATATAATTATATTATATGTATATTATATTATATATATATATATATATATATTATATTATATAATATATATATATTTATATATTATACATATATTAATCTAAATATATATATGATATATATATATATATATTATTTATAATATTTATATTATATATATATATAATATATATATATATTAATATATATATATATTAATTGAATTAAATGTGAAGTCCATTAATTATACAGAAATAAACTCTGTAGAGAAGTGAACAAGATTTTCTTAATATGATTTTTTTTTTATAGAATAACAAAAATTTTGAATTAAATTTTGAGTGAAATTAATTTATTCAGTCAGTGTAAAACAAGCAATGTCGAAGAAAAGATATTATCTAAGGGGATTGTTAAACGTTAATCTTGGCTCTTGGTAACTTTGAAGTTTGAAGCCGTGTTTGATGAAGTCGGTGAATATATTGGTAAATAGAAGAAAGAGACCAAGTTCTGATAAATTAAAATCCAATTTCAAACAGATTAACGATTATAATGAAAAGAAGAAGAAAACTGAAATTTCTGAAAACAAAACGTTTGGACTGTGATAAGAAATTTCAAAGAGATCCATTTAATCTTTAAAGTTTGGAAAACAGAAAAATGTTAGAGATATCTTATACTATAGTTACATCATTGTTAATTAAGAGCTGGTTTGCTTTAACTGTAAAACAATAGATAAGGGACAGTAGGAGTCCTGTGCTTCATGGTTTGAAATTCTGAAATATTTTATATTGCTTCGTCATCGGTTCGAAACCGTATTTTATTTCCACTGATTTGTCTTTAGCAAATATCTATGTAATGACCTTAATTAGGCTATGTACCTTTATGGCATACTATCGAGAAAAAGTCGTATTCTCTTTTAGTTTTTTTAAATTAGTACTTCTGTTTTACAACTTTGTGATAGCATATCATCTGTAAAATATAAATTTTAGTTCGTAGTAATTTTTTTTAAAAATTTTTGCCGAATTATTTTTGAAAGAAAATCTCTACATTGATAATATGAGAACTAAAGGTAAAGAGTGAAATACCGTTGTTTGAATTAAACCATCCACCGATTTATCATCAATTACTCTTGGATATAACAGAATTTTCGTAGGGCATTCTAAACAGATTTTATTCCCCTATTATTTATAGGTAAGGAAATGATTCTGAAGTTTTAAATTTGGTATCTTTCTTCATATTGATCGAGACATATCAAGTTAATTTCTCTTTTAAAAATTATATCAATTGGAGATATTATTTTAACTCTGCTATTTGAATTATCGTTGGCCAAACAAAATACCATCACTTCATTTAATATATTGAAAATAAAGGAAAGAGCCTCTTCTGCATTTTCTTAGAGATGTTAAGACAACACGCTATCCGGATAATCAGTTAAAGCAGTGTAGTTATTAAGAAAGGATCGAAAGTACCAAACGCTTCGATTGTGTTTTAATTCAACTTTTTAAATGCTTTAAAAGTTGAAAAATCCTCTTATAAATAAGTATTAGCCTTCATAATTTTCACATTTAATGCTCCTAAACAATTAGGGCACATAAGGACACACAGGTAAACTTTGGAGTAGTGAATTATTGTAACATTGATTGGTACGATTCAATAAAGCAACTGGGTTATAATATTATATTTTCGGCTGTGTTAATGTCAAATTTATTAATTGGCTCTCTAATCATCCAATTAATATATCCTAAATTTATATATTATATTATTGTTTGTCTTTCATTTCATTAAATTATATTTATGTTAACTTGTTTATTTGTTTTTATATCCTTTAACGACCTTGTACATATCTTTTAAAAAGCCATTTTGAATGGAAAAATTCTGCTAATTTCAATATCAGAAATATTCTATAATTCTTATATTTGTTTCCTCTTATATTTATGGTATTTTTAACAATATAATTAATTTATTTTGATATTTAGAATAATAATAGGAGGATATAATTTCTCATATTTTAATATATGTTTAATTTAGTTACTCTTAGAACAAAGAAAAATATGTAATTGTTAATTAAAGCATTAATATTAATTAAACCTTATTTACAATTTATTCAGGTATAAAATTTAATTTATTTTAAAATTTACAAAAAATAATAGAATACTCTCTCTCTCTCTCTCTCTCTCTCTCTCTCTCTCTCTCTCTCTCTCTCTCTCTCTCTCTCTCTCTCTCTCTCTCTCTCTCTCTCTCTCTCTCTCTCTCTCTCTCTCTCTTTCTCAACTACTTCCTTTCTCCCAGATTGAGGGTGAGGTGCGCGTAATATACACCGGAAACAGAAAAGTAGTAGAAGAACATGTAAGTCAAAAAGAAAGCCCCCCCCCCCAACTACTGTCCTCTCCATAATCCTTAAGTGAAAACTCGTTGCAGTAAGAAAAAAAATCCACCTCGGGCATCACGGGACTGTGACGCACTCTCACTTTAGTATCTCGTCAATGTATGGTTCATCTCATGAACCAGTCGACCCACAACCATGCCCCTTCACAAAACCTCGCCATTCATTCCTATTATGCACCTTTCTTTTCGCCTTTGCCAAACTCACTTTCCTTTCCTTCAGACATTCCTTTATTCAAACCACTTTTTCTTCGGTCTCTCTGCCCAGCACACTCACCACTAAACATCCGCTTAACCAACCGACTATCATCCATCATTTCCATATGACCAAACCATATCAATGTACTTTTGTTTATTCTCTACTTTATGCCTTGCTTCACACTACACAAGTCTCTAATGCATTCATTCCTCATTTTATCAATTCTTCTCACACCTAACATACCCATCCGCACACATTGTATCTTGTATCATACCATGGTTACACTACTATACATTGACATAGGTAACAGCATACCCTCAGGCAGAATCCTAGATCTCTCAAGACTTATTCCCATTACATCCACCAGGGATTTAATTGCATCAGCCACCATCCTGCCGTTTACAACTTTTCTACTACAATTTGCGTCATTCTCTTCCTTTTCGTCCAACATATATCCTAAATATTTAAACTCAGATACTTGCTCCAACTGATCACCATCTAACATGACTTCACATCGCGGATTCTCCAAACTCTCTGCCATAACCTTACTCTTATTTAAATTACTTTCAGATCCCTCCTTTTACACAGCCTTTCTCATATACCTAATTGAGGCATTAAAAACATTGTTAGTTTAATTGCATCGCAAATTCCGTTCCTTCATCCAGTCAACGTAATTCCGAACACAACCCTTACAACGTCTTTCGGAACTAGCAACTTAAACCCTTCATGTGTCCATAACATTCTTTGGTATTTCCTTTTGTCCTGTTATCCCTCTGGGAAGTATCTCATTGTGTCTCTTGGAAGGATCTCATTGTGTCTCTTGAAAGGATTTCATTGTCTCTTGGAAAAATTTCATTGTGTCTCCCACTAAATAAATAATTTAGAGGTTATGGATTCTGAGATATCTTCTGAATTCGTCTCTTAGCAAGCTACAGTCTATTGTAGGGGAAATTTGCACATTAAATAAACATATTTACACATATACAATCATACATACAGCGATTCAGCCATATATACATACATATACAGTCTGCGTCACCACCGCTTTACCTATCTACGGTTGTTATATATATATATATATATATATATATATATATATATATATATATATATATATATATATATATATATATATATATATATATATATATATATATATATATATATATATATATATATATATATATATATACATATATGTATATATTTTTCAATACTTTAAGTGGTTTTTTTTTTTTTCAAGCACCCATATAAGGATAGTAATTTAAATCCATATTTGAATGATGTTTATTCAACAAGTAAAAATATGCAATTAAAGAAGTATAAAAGTAACCAAAAGGTCCTTCTGTTGTTGAATACTCTCTCTCTCTTCGTGAGGCGGAGTGTGGTGGTCACGTAGCACACCAGCAAGTTTTCTAATTGCCTCTGACTCTTCGTTTAGCGAGAAAATTTGTGATCGAAATTCAAGTTGCAGCCCTTTCCTTGAAATTTATCTCTCTTGCCGGGAGGACTTCTGGAAGAGTATCTTTAGTGAATTTTTTTCTTCTGATTTTTTAATAATTGCTTTAATCTGACTCAGTATCTGACTGACTGAAGAGTATCTCAAACGGAGTTTATATATTATTTCATTTTGACTTATGCTAAAATTTTGCTCGCGCAAATCTTAGCATAAGTACGAACATAAATTAAAATTTTTACAAAGTTATAATGGAGTGCTACATTACTTCCTGCGCTAAACACGGAGTGAGGAAGTATGTTATAATAATTATAACAATAAATAATAACTAAAATACATAAATTAAAGTACTTTCAAATGCATATCTAATTATGTCCGAAGACATAAATAGACATACAAACATTTGAAGGCAAAAATAGTATATTCAAATACGAGCATAAATGGTTACATCCGAAGATCTAAACATATATACAAATATTTGAATAATAAAAATACAATAATTTTATATATACAGAAAATAAAAGATGCATTTAAACACAAGCATATTTGGTTATATCCGTTAGATATAAACAAACATACAAACATTTAAATACATAAAAATACAAAAATGTTATACATAATTCTTGATATGGAACAATTGAGTTTTCACAAGTTAAATAGGCCATAATCGAACGTTGAATCCAATGAAAGGTCCAGTACCATAAGGCGTTTCTAATGTATCCATAATTTGATCAATGCGCACGTAAATAGGTTTTCAAAGCTGTAGTTACGAAAGAAACATTGCTTATTTATATGTAGAGATAAAAATTGCCCAATTAGGTCCTTTGTTGAAAAAAAATTTCTTCGCCCATAAAAAGGAGCAGTCACAAAACCATTTAGAATTCGAAAAAAGGGGAATCAGAGTTCGTAGTGGAATCCAAAGTGAATTTCTGCCCATGAAATCAAACTTTATAATGATGAAAAATCAATACCGTAAAAAGGAGTTACATGTATGTAGAGGCAGTTGCTTGAAATTTAGGTCCTTTATTTGGAAAATTTCTTCATACATAAAAGGTAAACATTTAGAATTCGAAAAGGAATCAAAGTTCGTAGTGGAATCAAAAATGAATTTTTGCCCATAATCCAAACTTGATGATGAAAGAAATCCATGCCGAAAGGAAGTTTGCTATGTCTAGCGATGAATCCTCGAACTGTGATAGTTGTGAAATATGAAGACCATGAAATCCAAAATAGAAAATGAAATTGAAGTTCGTATTATTAATGTTCGTTTGCTTGAGTCATTTCCCGGGTGTTCTGATTGGGATTTTGTGTTATTATTTTTTTTCTTTTCTTCATTTTGTTTGTTTTTAGAAGGCGTTGATTGAAGTTCAGATGTTCTTCTCCAGGTTCTAATTATATAGGAAAAGACTGCTGGGTGGTGAAAGTAGCTTATTTTAAGAGCTAAACACCTATGAAGGATGGTAATTTAGGAAATCCATATTTGGAAATGATGTTTATTCAACATAAGTAAAAATAATGAAAATATAAAAGTAACCAAAGTCCCTTCTGTTGAGATACTCTCTCTTCGTGGGCTAATTGGTAGTCACAGCCTTTTTCAGCGCGTTCTCTTGCCTCTGACTCTTCGTTTTTATGAAAATTTGTGATTAAAAATTAAGTCGCAGCCTTTCCTTGAAATTTATCTCTTGCCGGGAGGACTTCTGGAGAGGGGTATCTTCCAGTGAATTTATTCTTCTGATTACAATTGCTAATCATTTCAGTATCTGACAGCTGACGAAGAAATGTATCAAACGGACGAGGTTTATATATTATTTCATTTCGACTTATGCTAAAATTTTGCTCGCGCAAATCTTAGCATAAGTACGAACATAAATTAAATTTTTTTACAAAGTTATAATGGAGTGCTACATTACTTCCTGCGTATTTATGTATATATGTATATATAATATAATACCAATAATAATATATATATATATATATATATATATATATATATATATATATGTATATATGTATATATATATATATATATATGTATAATATGTAGTATATATATAAATTATATATATATATAATATATATATATATATATATATGTAACAACTAGCCTTATAATAACTATATATATATATATAATATATATATATATATATATATATATATATATATGTAACAATAATATAATATATATGTATATATATATGGGATATGCGACTCGGGGCGAAATTTTGCCAGGAGCCAGGAGCCGGGATGGGACCAGGGTTTGCTGGAAATTAGTAAGTCAAAGCTTGCTGAAAGTCTTAGAGCTGGATTGAGATTATAAAATATATTTTCCAATTAATTAATAATTTAGTACCAAAAGAAAAAAAGTACAGTAATTAATTCAATTAAATAAATATTTTCGAAAGAAATTTTTAGAAAATAATTGATTTTATAGAAGAATAAGTTGTTTTAAATATATACCATATATATATATATATATATATATATATATATATATATATATATGTATATATATATATATGTATATAATATATATGTATATATATATGTATATATCAATATATAATATATATGTGGCTTATGTAGCAACCAACAGCAATAACAACAATATATATACATATATATATATATATATATCTATATATATATATATCTCTCTCTCTCATATATGTATATATATATCAAGCCTTATATAACCTTAGCCTTAACCTTTATATATCATATAATAACATAATAACTCTCTCTATCTATATATATATATATATATACTATCTATATATCTTATATATATATATATAATAGCAACAACCTATATATATATATATATATATATATATATATATATATATATATATATATATATATATATATATATATATATATATATATGTATATATAATATATATATATATATATATATATATATCTATATATATATATATATATATATATATATATATATATATATATATATATATATATATATATATATATATATATATATATATATTAATAATATATGTAAGGTGGGCATTAACGTTAAAACGTTAATCCGTTGGTGCTTCTTTAATTTTTCGGTAACTTTTAACGCTTTCGTTAATTTCGAAAGGAAGTAACGGAGCAATAACGAGTTAAAATTTTCCCCTACATCCGTTAACCGTTATCTTACGAGTTTATAAAATATTTTGTTAACAGATTTAAAATTTAGCATTAGGTCGATTTCGATAAGAATAAACTTTTTTTCTTCAAAATTTCCTAAACGCTCTCTCAATGGCTCAAAATATGTTTATATATTCGGTTATTATCCAGTTTAGTAATGTTTAACATGGGTTGGAAAAAACCCCGAGTTTTGAGGGAATGCTTACGTGCTGACACCACCCCTCGTTCAGCTATATTCTCTATGTCTTAATACTTAACACTTTTCCTCAATGTTGGAAGCACGCACATGTCAACCTATTCCGAAAAAAGGGAAGCCACTCTGATCCTTCTAACTCTGCTTATAGCTCTCTCACTTGTATTCTATCTAAGATCTTTGAAAACCTTCTCAACTCTCACTTCTTAGACAACCTGGAATCTCATTCTCTTCTTTCCGATCGCTAGTACGGCTTTTATTGTTCTAAGTCTACTGACATTCCTATCTAATCGATTTATGGTTTTCCGCTCTTAAGAACTACGGGGAAACTTGCGTGGTGCTTGACATATCCAAAGTATTTGACCGGGTATAGCACGCATCATTGCTCTCCAAGCTCCCTCCTTTGGGTTTCCTCCTTCTTTGCTTACTTATGTCTAGCTTTCTTTCAAGTCGCTAAACATCAGCTATGATTGATGGAGCGACTTCTTCCTTTTCTGTCAATATTGGAGTTCCTCAGGGTTTCATCTCATCTCCTACTTTATTCCTACTTTTTGTGTGATCTCTCACCTGCGCATCTAACTCTATCCACTCACATGCGATGACTCGACCCTTCGTTCTTCAACTCATTTCAATTCTACTCCATCTTTTAATTCTTAGAATTACTCTCGTCTATCTTTTGATTCTGATTCTCGCTGCTAGATAGAATTTGTGGGTGGGGTCGTCTCAGCCTTGTGAAATTCAATTCTTTAAAAGCCAACTTCTCCACAAATCTCCCTCTCTAAAATACCTTCTAACTTTCCTATCTTTTGACAGTTCTTTCGTCTCTCCTGTTGACAATATAAATATAGCTTAACATAAAAAAATGTCTTGGAAACCTCATCACAGCAGTTTGCAGGGCGGCCTCAAGAAGCTTTGAGAGTTCTGTTTGGAGCTGCGAGACTTTTTCCTCTTCTCGGTTACTCCAAGCTATACAAGGGGTCTCATCCGGCCTTGTACTCATTGGTGTTCTCATCTGGGGGACTCTTGTTTTCGCAACTTTTGGACAGGAGTCCGAGTCAAGAAGCCAAAGGCTTATAAACTGTTATGTACTTTCCAGTTCACTTAAACCTCTATCTTTACGTCTATATGTTATTACTTTATCTATTTTCTATATGTACCTTATTTTTATGTTCTAAATGAAACTTACCACTCGCGTACCACCCCCTTTACGACGCCCTCGTTCACTAGGGGTGCTGTATCTGCGCACGAGTTTTGTGTAGATAATAATTCCAGGCTAGTTTGCTGCGGTGTTTCCTTTTTCCTTCCACCACACTGTTCTGTGGAACTCTCACCATCTTTGTGTTTCCTGCCATTTGAATCTCCTCACTTTAAAAAGCCTGCGTCTATGTTCATCTGCATGGTATTACGCTAGCGGATGAGCTTTGGCGTGTTTCTTTATCCCACTCCTCAGATACTTAGTGAGAGTGGGGTGAATTAACTTTGTAAAAATATACATATATATATATATATATATATATATATATATATATATATATATATATATATATATATATATATATAAATAAAAATTTATATCATTAAATACTATATATATATATAAATATATATATAAAAATATATATATATATATATATATATATATATATATATATATATATATATATATATATATATATATATATATATATATATATATATATACTGATAAACATAATTTTACATCATTTGATTCTTAAATTAAAACCTCGTAAGCAATCAAACACGTTCAGATTATAATAGCTACTATATAAGTCAGGCCTTGCAGCATAAATATAATAGTATATATATATATATCATATATATATATATAAATCATATATATATATATATAATATATATATGTATATATATATATATAACATATATATATATATATTAGCCCTTGGCCTGTGAATTAGTGACATGGTGAAATTTATGCTATAGCGCAGTGAGTGCCAGATTGCCGCAGATATAAGTCAGGCCTTACAATATAATATATATAAATATATATATATATATATATATGCAGCATATATATATATATATATATATATATATATATATATATATATATATATATATATATATATATATATATATATATATATATATATATATATATATATACTATATATATATATATATATTAGCCGCTTGACCTGTGAATTGGCAATGATGCCAATTGTACGTATATAAGCTGCACTATGTGATTGAAGCGTACGTCCTTGTCTTGCGAATCTTTCCACTGACATTTGAGGATTTACAGACATATACGGGGTGTGCGTGTTTGTTTTTACCAACAAAGTGTATCATCACCACTTTTATATCAACTATTACAATTTACCTGGATTTTCTGAATATTTTGATCTTACGTTCCCTGTTCCTTGTGTGACAAGTCTTTCAATACTATATCACCCTTTCTGTTTCGATCTCTCTGATCCCTTAATTTAACCACCGCTATTATCATTCTTTCTCCACTCTACTGGTTAAAACAGAAGTTTTTAACCTTTTTTTGACCACACCCCAAAATCAACATGGCTACTCTTGGAATTTTTTTAAATAGATGGTAATGTTATAATAACTAATAATAATATAAATATATACGTACTAATTTCAATCAAATTTTTGGTTTTTGTAATTAATTAAACCAGTGGCGCAACCAAAATTTAAAAATCAAATAAAAGTAGCAATATTTTATTTTTTTTTCAGAGAATCTACAGCCACATTTCGGGAGTACTGGTGACCCATAGATTAAGAACCCTTGGGTTAATGTCTGGGATACTTTCATTTTTTATTTTCTTTGAGTTTCGTAATATATACATATAATATATAATATATATATATGTATAATATATATATATATATATATATATATATATATATATATATATATTTTTATATATTTTTATATATATATATATATATATATATATATATATATATATAATATATATATACATATTCATGGATGATGAGGAAAATTCGCATAATAAGTGTTTTATTAAACCAAAAGTAGAAAAACAGTAAAACTAACATCAGGGTGTATAATTGATATAAAATTTTCCTAATTTTTATTATATTTATAAAAGGTTTTCATATATATATATAGCATATAGCAACATATAACTTAACATATATATATATATATATATATATATATATATATATATATATATATATATATATATATATATATATATATATATATATATATTACAACGAAAAATAAAGAATAAAACAACTTCGCAATAAACTACAAGTATTGACTATATTTTTAAATACAAAAAACAATAGGAACGTTAACTACCTTTACAAAGAGAATGAAATGGAACTGTCTACATAAGTATCCTGTACAAACACTAATGCCATTTATTGCATAGAATAAAGTAAAATCTTAAAGTAATAAATTTTCATACTTACTTTAAATTCTATCTTTTATGTTTAAGATTTAATATAATAACAATAAATTCCTTGAAAATTATATAGGTAGCGCAATTAGAGCTAAAATAATTTAAGATTAACCATTACATGGTGTTGCATCTTAAAGATTGGCTTTCTTTCATAGTTTCTATCTTAGAGATCAGCTTTCTTTTCTTTCTCGATTGTTGCATCTTAAAAGGTAGCTTTCTTTTCATGGTTTCTATCTTAGAGATCAGCTTTCTTTTTCTTTCTCGGTGTTGCATCTTAAAGATTAGCTTTCTTTCATGGTTTTCTATCTTAGAGATCAGCTTTCTTTTTCTTTCTCGGTGTTGCATCTTAAAGATTAGCTTTCTTTCATGGTTTTCTATCTTAGAGATCAGCTTTCTTTTTCTTTCTCGGTGTTGCATCTTAAAGATTAGCTTTCTTTTTTGGTATTGCATTTAAAATTAGATTTTCTTCTTTGAATTACATCTTAAAGATCAGCTTTCTTTATTGGTGTTGCATCTTAAAGATTAGCTTTTTCATTGGTGTTGCATCTTAAAGATTAGCTTTCTTTATTGCTATTTCATTTTAAAGATTAGCTTTCCTTCTTGGAATTGCATCTTGAAGATTAGCTTTCCTTATTGGTATTGCATCTTAAAGATTAGCTTTCTTTATTTTTGTTGCATCTTAAAGACTTAAAGATTAGCTTTTGGTGTTGAATTTTAAAGATTAGCTTTTGGTATTGCATCTTAGAGATTAGATTTCTTTTATACTGTTAAATCTTAAAGATTAGCTTAATGTTTTGCTATTGCATGTTAAAAATCAGATTTCTTTATTGATACTGCATCTTAAGGATTAGCTTTCTTTTTTGCTATTGCATCTTATAGATTAGCTTTCATTATTGGTAATTGTATCTTTCCTTAGGAATGCTTCATAAATTTATTTTTAAATTTGAAATGCCCATTATAAGTAAAGCAGGAAATAATCTAAGTGAAATCCTCTTCACACAATATACTCCTACAAATATATGCTCATATATATATACTCTCTCTCTCTCTCTCTCTCTCTCTCTCTCTCTTTATATATATCTCTCTTCCTCGCTCTTTCTCTCCTTATATTTCCCTTCACTCTCTGTATATATTTATGTGGTGTAATGGTGCCTCCTTTGTTTGAAACTGTCTAGGACACTCGAAAGAAATTTCTACAGCAACCCATCACCTTTGATACCTCTTTCCCAAAAACCTTTTAAATTCATAAATAGATCTTTATCAGAGGAAAGATGAGAAGATTTGCAATCCCGAATTTACTATATATATATATATATATATATATATATATATATATATATATATATATATATATATATATATATATATATATATATATATATATATATATATATATATATATATATATATATATATATATATATATATATATATATATATATATATATATATATATATATATATATTTATATATATTGTGTGTGTATATATATATATATATATATATATATATATATAATATATAATAATATATATATAATATATATATATATATTATATGTATATCTTTATTAGAAGCTGTTGAATCTAAGGGCGAAATCGGTAATTAATGTATCGTTATTTTAATAATTTTAGGGTAAATACATTACTTTGGGTAATCTAACCTAACTAACCTAACCTAACCTAGTACCTAACTAACCTAACCTAACCTAACTAATCAAGCAACAAATTAACCTAACCTAATATTAGCGGAGTCAACCAATTATAATCTATATATATATATATATATATATATATATATATATATATATATATATATATATATATATATATATATATATATATATATATATATATAGTGACAGGCCTAGCCAGCCGGCGGTGGATTGTTGTGGCTCAAGACGCGCTTGTGATGCCTCGGAACCAGGACGGATCTTTTCGGTTGTTGACAAGGCATGAAAATGGACTACGAACTCGACTACACAGGGATAAGTTCCGTATAGGAACTATTAATGCTAGTACAATGGAGGGAAAGGAGGAGGAGGTTGTGGGTATGATGAAGGAGAGGACACTGGATGTTCTTGGTGTCTGCGAGACGAGGATGAAGGGTGAAGGGAGGAGGAGAATGCATGATGATTACCAACTGATATACAAAGGGAGAGATGAGGAGAGAAAGTATGGGGTGGCATTGTTCCTGACCCCGGATTTGGCAGATAGAGTAGAGGACATAATTTTTAAAAATGAAAGAATAATTGCTATAGCACTGAGGCTGAAAAGGAGACGTGTGGGCATAATACAGGTCTATGCACCACACCAAGGAGAAGACCTGGGAAGAAAAAGAGTGTTTTTATGAACAGTTGCAAAATGTGTATGACGGAATGAATACTGAAGTGAAAAAGTATTGTCATGGGGACTTGAATGCGCACATAGGAAGGGAGAGAAAAGGTACAGAGATAGAAAGTGGGGGTGGTCGGGGTGGGAGAAAAAAAAACGGAGGGGAGAGGTTGTTGGATTTTGCGGTAAGCAATAGGTTGGCAGTGATGAATACATACTTTGCGCATAGGGACTCGCATAAATGGACCTGGTACAGGTGGAATAGTATTGTTGAGGATTACACAGATAAGTCGATGATTGACCTTATACTAATTAACAACAGGAAGGTGGTAAGAGACGTAAAAAGTATACCATCAGTGTCGCTTGATTCGGACCATCGTTTGGTGGTAGGGATATTAAATCTAAAAACCCCGTTACCAACAAAGAAGATGGTAACGAGAGAGAGGATAGCAGTGGAGAGATTAAAGGAGGATGAAGTGAAAAGGGTTTTTGTAGAAAGAGTCCGTGATATTATACCAGAGGAAGAAGAGAATGTTGTAGATGTAGAAGGAGAGTGGGAGTATTTTAAAGAAAAAAATGATAACATGGTACCGAGATACGCTGGGGGTAAAAAGAACGGGTTCCAGAAAGAAAAAGACTGCATGGTGGACAGATGAAGTTGCACGTGCAGTAAAGGAGAAAAACAAAAAGTTAAGACGTGGATAGAAAAGATTTCTTAGACAATAATTCAATGTGGTGAAGTAGAAGTAAGGGCTGAAAAAATGCCAAAGGAGTACGTCAAGTTAGCAAAAGAGTGATTGGATCCCGGTGGGTACAACTGAGACAGGATATGGATGAACTAAAATACTGACCATATAACGTGGCAAGAGCCTACGGGGACGAGAGTCGGCTATTGCACACTCAGCAAGGATAGGAGGAGTAGAGCTGAGAGTGGACCTGATAGAGATCAGTAAATAAGTGAGAAAGTACCCTTTTCCCAGGGTTACCAGGAGAGGAGAGAGAACCTTCCGGAACAGAGAGGAACGGCTCCGAATGAAAAGAACGTGGATGAGGTGCGATAACAATTTGAAGAGTTGGAGATGGCAATGGGGAATATGAAAAATGGGAAGAGTCCAGGATGTGATGGGCCCGGTGGAGACAATGCGATGCGAGGAGGTCATGCGATGGATGTTGAAGATGTTTAATGATTTCTGGAGAGTGGAGAGAGTACCTGCGGAGTGGGGCAGGGCGATAGTATGCCCGGTGTTCAAAAAGGGAAATAGGGGCGACTGTTCCAATTATAGGGGCATATCGTTGCTGCCACATGCCATGAAGTTATATGAAAGGATATTGGAGAAAAAGGCTCCGAGACA
>JABUQX010083202.1:7500-20000 GCA_015478945.1 Trachelipus rathkii | reverse complement strand
AAAGAGAAATGTATTTTTATATACAAAATAATACACTTACACTAAAGTTTAAAAATATAGGAAATTCTGCACAAGACGGTATACAATATAATAAAACCTTTGGGTCTTATTATATATAGTATATTTCAGCTTGTGCAAATTTCGACACAAAAAGGTGTTAAAATTTAAATGAAAACATATATGTTATTGTTTTCCAAAAAATTACAAAACAAATTTTTACAAATGGGTGACAGGAAAAAATTTCCCATTATAGCCATTGAAAGAGGCTATTTTATTACTTTGGGAAGTTAAATTTTTCACAAAGAAGTGTGAACCAATTTATCACAGTTGTTAAAAATTATTTTATATTGTTTTTTTTGTTGTTTGTTTTTTTTTAAAGCAAAACTACCATAAAAAACTATAAAAGAATTTTCTGATTGCATTTTTTTTTGTTTTGTTCCGATGAAGGAAGATTTTTTAAGAAAACATAGAAAAAATGTAATCAGCATTTGTAAATTAATTAATTAGGACTTAGTTAATTAATTTTTTTTTATTTTACTAAATGATAGGATAGAGTTAGAGAATCATTTTAGTAAAAACCGGGTTCCTTAATTATAAAAATTAACGAAACTAGAGTTAGTTAAAAATTAGGAAAGTCGCACATAACTAACAGCATCCCATAAACTCAATAAGACAGTTGTTGAATAAAAAAGTTTGTTCGAGAATTTGTTCTGTTTACATTTATTGAGAATCGAGCTCAATAAATCCGAATCAGCAAAATAGTATACTCACTCACTCACTAAAGACTTGAATGAGAAATTGTGAGAGTAAAATAGTAAGAGGGAAAAGACGCTGAATGCGGAAATAAACAAAGACAGCCTTGAGACATTGACTTTGAGTATAACATTGACCGATAAAAATATTGAACTTGACATAGTGCTCAAGTTTATTCGTTTTTGCAAGCTTTCATTATTCATGTTTCTTGCTTCTATATGCTTAAAACACACCACGCAACAAACAACCATTATATATATATCTGGTTTGTTGTTGGTGTTGTTTTGTGTTGTTTGGTTTTGTTTGTTTTGTTTCTATTGTCTTTGTTTTGTTTTATTATGCATATTTTTAATTGATTTTTGATTTTTTTAATTTTTTAACATTATTTACATTTTGAATTTTTGATTATTGTAATATTATATGTCGCGATCGAGTAAATATAAAAAAAAGTATTTTCGTTTGAAAATAAGTAAAAACGAAAACCAAAATTTTGAGAAATGACCCTCGACCTGTAAAAAATTGTATTGAAAATAGGTAAAAACAAAAACAAAAATGTGAGAAATGGACCGTCGACCTGTAATAAAATAATTTCTTGAGAATCGTTTAAAAAACAAAAAAGGAAATAACCCTTTATCCGTAGAAAATTTGGAAAAGTAGAAATTCCGAATATTTCGTTTTTTTTTAGTGTGGCTTTAATAATTATTATAGTGATAATATTTTTTTTTTTTTTGTATTTTTTACATATAAAAATATAAATAGTTTTTTTTCTATTTATATATAATTTACAGTGTTGTAATTAATATAAAGATTACAGAATTACTTAGAAAGACCTTTATAAGAACAAAGGGTCATCAGAACAATTATGAAAGTCATCAGTAACAAGTTAAAGGTATAGAACAAGAATGGTTCTATTGTTGACCTTGACCGCAGAACAAGCAAACAGGTCACAAGGAGAACACAGGTGCATAGAGGACATTCTTCCTCCAGAAACACTAGAACAACACAGAAATTGTTTCCTTGTTTGAATCAGATACAGAGAATTCTCTTTATAGCCTAAAAGAAAATATTTGTCGTACATGGTTCCAAGAGAAACACAAACTTTTAGGAAAAAGGTGTTGAACACAACAGAATTGTTATTACAGAACTGGTGAGATCAGAGTGCATAAGATTGGACTGAATTCATTAGAGAAAATAGTTCACCTTTGAAGAACATGTTCAACTATGAAGAAATAGTTCACCTGTTGAAGAAAAAAGTTCACTCTTTGAGAACATTTTAAGGAACATATTGCCAATATCAGAACATTGAAAATAATTCTATGATTCTATTTTTCTATTATAAGTTTTATATAGAACAACATGAACTTGTTGTGAGCAAAAGACTTCAGAAAAATATATTTTTTATATTTTTTTTGTTTGAATTAGTTACATTCACTATTTATATTAGAAAATATTAAAGTGATTAAAAGTTTCATTTAATTTTTAATTAATATTTTTTTTATTGTGAGACAATTAATAGTGATTTAATATTCAATCAAAAATGAACATAGAAAATTTAGTGAAAACTATTTTCGTTCTGATAATAATAATTTTTTGTTCTAATAGGAAAGAGAACACAGTTCCCATTTTTGTGAAACTTAGAAAAGTTAATAACAAAGTAATTAAAAAGTTTAATAAATTAAGTGAGGTAGACATTCGTAATTAAATATTAATTAGTACCGATCTTAATGAACAATAGTAATTAAAATAAAGTGATTAAAATTGAACACTTATAATATTTTAATTAATTCTAGAAACACTTAATGTTTTTTTTTATATTTTTTTTTGTGTTTTAAATAAAAAATATTTTCTTTAAAAGCAGTCAGTATTAGACTGAAAAGACTTAGAAAAAAAAATTACTTAACAAGAGCATTAGAAAAATGCTATAAATTTTGTGAACAATTTTTAGTGACTGAAAGACTTTGGAAAAGTTACTTAACAAGGGCATTAGAAAAATGCTAAAAACTTTGAAAAAATTTGTGAATATTTTTTAAAGAATAGTTTTTAATTAGTTTCTTATAGTCTAGAAAACTTCTTTGGATAGTTTCTTATATTCAAGAATGAAGAATGAATTCATCAGAGATATTTAAGATAGACTTTGAACTTTAAATTTTAATTTTGAAATAAATAGGAATATTTATTCCTCTTCATCTGAATAGATTGATAAACTACAACAAATAGCTCATCACAATGAAGAGGAAAAGAGAAGATAAAGAAGAAGACGAAAGAGTTTTGCAACAACTCGCTTCTTTGTATACAAATATTGAGGAAGCTTTGGAGTATTATTCCTGGCTTCATTCAGAACCAAATTTGCTATTAGAGGAGCAAACGAGGACTGATTCTAGCAACAGAAACAATGAAGATATTGTTATTGAAGAACCATATCGATATAGAATGGCCACTGTGCCTTGGATAAACAATGAAACTGTTCCCACAGTAGAAAACCTAGGTGATATTTTTACAGTATGTCAAAGAGACATATATCCTTCAGTAAATGATTTTACTGTTTATCGTATGCAAGATATTCCTTCAGAATTACCGCCAATAGATTATAATGACTTTGGTTGGTATATTGATATGATTCTTTCAGATCTTGATGATGAAGAAGATTTGGATAATGTCATCATAGAAGAATGGGATGGTTCAATAGACACCTTATCCCTGTTAGAATGGGAACCTTCCGAGGAAGATGCGTCTTTAATGGCATGGTTAGAAGAACCAGAAGTTATAGATCACATCATGGGTATTTCTAATGAAAATGGCGCTCCCAACAATGAAAATGAGCATCAAGAATCCCCAACAGAATTTATTAACAATGATCATCATCAGATAGAAGAACATGATCAACAGATAGTAGTTTTTGATCGACATATGATAGATCACGATTATTGTACTAATAATCCTGCATTAGAAGAAAACGATACTTCTTCTGAGAGAGCTAGAAGGCTCCATACAATTATGAATAACATAGGTCTGTCTATTGAGGGAACCAGACAACGCCAAATGGTTTTGGATGAATTATATGGAGGTCCTCTTGATAATGAACTCTCCATGAACCCTTTAGTTAATCCCTTATCAGAAGGCTCTAGAGAAAATGAGCACAGTAATCCTAACTTGCCTCCTGGACTGAGTATATATGAATACCAGAATATACTTAACAGAAGTATAGAAGCAGTAGGTTGGGAAGACACAGATAGTGATATTTCTTCCGAAGGATTTAGGAAACGACAAACATTCATAGATAACATAGAAAGAAGGATTATTGAAGAGAGACTTTTAATGAATTCTTCAGACCATTCTATGAATAATAATGGCCCAGACAGAAGAATATCCCTATGGTTTTGATCATACAGATGTTCAAGTTTTAGAATACTTTCCTTCTATTTTAACACCTATAATAGAAATAGAAGAAGAACCAGAAGATATTACTATGGTTATTGAAATATTTGGGGAGGAACAAGATGGAAACACACCTCCCCACACCACTGTTAACGAATATATGAATCTTTAGGCAAGGAAGAGTAGACAGATCTCTTCTTTAGCAAAAGATAGAATAACTCTGTGTTAAAATAGTACAAAGGTACAAAATAATAGTACAATTACTTTTCAGAAATTCACATAAATGTATTCAATGTGATAAAAAATAGTGTTGATGAAAAGCGGTAACAATTGTGAAGAAAAGAAGATGGTCATAACAGATCGATAATTCGATAATTACCCATTCTTTAATAGATTTCTTTGGATTTAAATTTATGAAAAAGATTGAGAATACTTCATTAAAAGATTTAATAAAATTATATTTTCTCTGATCAAGAAGGATCATCGAAAAAGAGAAAGAGTAAACATAAAATTTGGATTTCAGAGGAAATGTCAAAAATTGTTAAATTTGCTCACACTGATAGCTCCATGAAAACGAACTTCTTACAATAAAATCACCAATGTATATATATATATATACATATATATATACAGGCTTTAACAATTCATAGTGAAATTTATAAAATTCATACGGGAAAATAGGATATTGGGACCTCGAAGCAAACAGAGTAGAAAATCAGAAATTTCGAAAATTGCTGTTTTCGCTTCGAGCGACTTTGTAAATTTTAACCCATTATTTAAACAATATTAATAAATTTATATATATATATATATTTAAACATATATATAAAAAGTATAATAAGACAGAAATTTAGAGTTTAAACTCCAGAAATCAGAATTTATAAGCTTAATTTGAGATTGGAGTAAGGTAAAAATGGAATATTCCACAGAACCAAATTTTGAGGAAATATTAATGAGAATATTGTCCTTCATTCAACAGACAGCCAAGGAGAACAGATTACTCCACAGAAATATTGTATTTTAAATTAATATTAATTAAAGAAGTTAATTAATATACAATTGATAACTCTTTTAGGAAGAAAAGAGACTCCTAGAATGAACAAATATCAAGAAGAAAGGATATTTTTCAAATAGAAACTCTTAAGAAGAAGAGATTACCCAAGCCAACTTAAGTATTAAATTGAAGGAAAGTTTCAAACAAAGAAGTTAATTACTGCTTCAGTATTAGGAAAAGAATATGAAGCACTTAGATTTAAATTGATATTCATTTAATCTAGCTAGAATACTAGAATAACATTTTATTCTAGAAAATTTTAAAATGGAACTTTAAGGAAAAGTTGAAGTTTTGAAAACAGAATTTATAGGACATTTTATTTATTTTCCTTATCTTTTGGAAATAAATTTAGATTATCAGTCTTTTGTTTGAAAATTACCAGACATTATGTTGCACTAATTTTACAAAGGATTTAGCAATTTTGCTCAAATCATAGATGAACTTTAAAGATACTAAAGCTGATATCTTAATAACTTTTATCCTCATAAACTTTTTGAAGGCTCAAGTGACAAAAGTTTTTAGAAGAGTATGGGAATAAAACGGACATTTTGAAAATGTTATAGAAAAAGCTAGAAATATCTTTAAAATAGTTCATAAACTATTAGTCAGAAATGAGAAACCTATTCTTTGGAACTTTATATCAATTTTCTTTAGAAAAGAACATGAGAAGACCCATCGGTGCTTGCTCATGGAACATTTATAAAGGTGTTTATTTATTAATTAATTTATATTCAAATGTTAATAAAAGAACATATTTGTCTTATTGCCTAAACATGGGATTATAGAGATAAGAGAAGAGAGAATAGAAGTTTGTTATCTCTATTTAACCCATATGAGCGTTTTTAGAAAAGAACCTAGGTTAATATTTTTGATTTGAAACAGAAGGTTCCAAAATAAAGAATAGATAGTTTTCTTTAGTTTAAGATTCAAAAGATTTCACTATCAGAAAAGATCTGATAAGAAAAATATAACATCAGAAATTAACAGTGTAGAATAAAAAGATATCTTAGATCGCTTAAGGAAGATAACCTGTAAAAGAAGGAATGGACAACCTTTTAAATAGGAACCTCTTCCCAGATAGCTTTCAAGAACTTTTACATTTACATTTTGTTCAACATTTAAAGTGAGTTTTCCAGTTGCAAGAGTTTAAACAACCTTTGACCCCAGATAAGAAACAGAATTTGATTTTAAATGAATCTGGACATTTCATTTAAAGTTAAAATGAAAAGCCAAGAAGGCCTATTCCTGTTAAGAGGAAGATAGGGGTATATAAAGAACAGAAAAGGTTCTTATAAATACTAGCTAAGAAAAGGTTAGTTACTGGTCAGAAGTTGTGACAATTTAGACAACTAGATGGAAACGAAACTTTTTAATAATTCTGTTAAAGAACAGATACAGAATAATTCGAGACTCATCCGTGGAAAAAGGACAGAGAATCCTAATATTTCCAGAACTCAGTAATGACCAGGAATTCCATAGGATTGGAAGGATAAGCCGGTTATTCACCAAGGAGTTCTAGCAATCATTCAGGAATTGTAAAGTTAGCATACTTTACAAGGAATATTTACCGTTGGCTGCTACTTTTTGAGAACTCGTAGATAAAATTAGGAAAGTAATGAAGACTTTCCTTAAGTTTAAAGAAAAGCCTCTTTAGGCATTGAAAAGGATTACAGTCAACAGGGAAATCAAGAACTCTGTTTTGAAAATAATTAGTGACATAATGGTCAGAAGAAGTGTGTTTAAAAACCACTTGTGTTTCTTATGTTTAATAAGTGCCAAAAAGGGTAAAGAGTTAAGAATAGCCGGAAAAGGGAAAGAACAGGATTATCCTGACAATATTCCATCTTGGCAAAGATTTTTACTTTTATCTTGGCAAGGACAGGAATTAGGAGTAAATCTACCTTAATAACAATAATAGTAAAAGTTATTCAAGTGAATAAAATTTATAAAAGAAACCTTCAAGAAACTGTTTATAACTTAGTTGGAAAATAAGAAAGAAATTATAAAAGAAAATTATAATTTTAAAAGTTTTAAATTTGTTGTGGAAAAGCCTTTTTATCTCAGACCTTCTTCTCTCAAATACTTAGAAATCTTAAGAAGTTGTAATGAAAATTGATTTCATAAAAATCATTGGAGCAGCAAGAAAGAAATGGAATCTTCAAGTTACCGTAACACTACAAAACCACATATAATAATAATTGTACTACTACAGTAAACGTTAAAAAGTATATTTGCTGTGGAAACATTTTCTTAACTCAGACCTTCTTCTCTCAAATACTTAGAAATGTTAAGAAGTTGTAATGAAAATTGATTTCATAAGAATCATTGGAGCAGCAAGAAAGAAATGGAATCTTCAAGTTACCGTAACACTACAAAACCACATATAATAATAATTGTACTACTACAGTAAACGTTAAAAAGTATACGTTATTTATTAGAAAAATATAAATAACACATTGAAAGTTTATACGTTATTTATCAGGGAAAATAAATAACACATAAAAGGATAGTTCATACGTTAGTTAGTTGAAAATAAATAAAAAATTATAGTTCATATTCATTGCAGGAATATGTTTCAGTTTTGTCTTTTATATATTTTTATATAAAGAAAAACATCTTTTATATATTTTTATATAAGAAAAATATATTTTATAGATGTATGGTAAAGAATCATACATATTACAGAAAATTACCTTTTATATATTTTTATATAAGAAAAATATATTTTATAGATGTATGGTAAAGAACCATACATATTACAGAAAATTATCTTTTATATATTTTTATATAAGAAAAATATATTTTTATATGGTAAAGAACCATACATATTTCATTTTATAGAATCGACTATATATGTATAAGATAAGGAATCATACATATTTTTAAGAAATTAGCAGAAAATATCTCAGAAACTTCACACATTTTAGGTGAATGTTTTAAAGGAGAAACATTGGATGTAGTAGCAGTAGAAGAACCAACATACTTTTTAAGAAAATTAGCAGAGAAAATATCCAGAAAGCTTTCACATATTTTTAGGTGAATGTTTTTAAAAGAGAAACATTGGATTTGTTTTCTCTCCTAACATCTGTTAGTAAACTAGCAAGATTGTTGAATTTAGAAAAGATCAACCAGATAATTCTGGTAAAATGTTGATTATGATAATCACCAACAGAACGTAAGACTTCAATTTTGTTCCAGAATGAAAAGAATGTAAGTGAAGAGGTAGGAAGTATTGACACTATGATTGTCCAATCGCTATCTTCATACTCATTCCCAACAAGAAAGAACGAATTGTTTGAGTCAACCAGACAACTTTAAATTGTGTCTACTACAACAAAGAATATTGGGAGACAGTCAGAATAAAAAGGCCTATGGAAAGTGTCTTTACTGTTCTTTTCTTATTCTTGATGGGAAACTAGACACAGAAGAAAGTTAAAACTTTAGGAAAAAAATCTATTAATGAATAAAATAATAGATTAATAAATTATTAGAACAGAAGACAGAATTTGATTCTAGGAAGATATTCAACCACACTGAATTCTAGAAAAATATAATTTTATTTTTCGTTAGTCCTAGAAACTCTTTTGTATAAAATATTTGGTTTTGACCAAGAAAATGTATATAAAGACTGCCTCAGAATTGTAAACAATTGGAAGTATGGAATTGAATACCTGAGGTAGTATAGACTTATGAGTTTAAAATCAGAAACTGGAAAATTTAGGTGGAAGATTGAAAATATTGAGAATAAGAAGAATTGAGTGACTGAAAACTACTACTAAAAATTGAAGATTTGAACATAGCAATTTTTTCACAAGATTCTCAATAAATTCCACCAATTACCTGAAACAGAAGTACCTGCTTATATTTTTTATATTTTTATATAAGAAAAATATAAAAATGTAGTTTATTGTACATAAATTGATTAAATATTAATGAGTTTTCTATTTACTAAACTCATATCAAAGAACATTTGAAATTAGTTCTTTGAAAATAATTATTCAGATGGAATATATATCATGAAAAGACATGTGATATACTAAATAGTTCCTATTAATATTAAGAAAATATAATCCTAGTTTTTAGTCCTACCAAGAACATTCTTGATAGGATGAAAGCCTAAAAATATAACTAAAGTATTTGGTTTCAACCAAAATTACATATACAACCTGCCTCAAAGTATAAAAATTGTAAATATGGAATTTGATAAATTGAGGACTAGTAAGTTATATTTACTTTAGATTTTTAATATAAAGAAAGTTTTAGTTGGAAAGATGAAAATTTGAGTAGTTGAAAACTAAAACAAAGCACCTACTCATAAAAGAAAAAGTGATTGAAATAAAAGTTTATAACTTTGGACTATAAAATCTTTTCATTAAATTTCTATCTCTATCAGAAAAAAGACTAAGTTGAATGGTGGCCACTTTCATCTGAAAACTTTTGGAAGATAAGAGAGAAAGTTCTAACAGCTTAATAAAAGAAAAATTTCCATAATGTAATCAGGAAATTTGGAAAGATATCATCGATTAGAGATTCTTCATCAGAACCTCATGATTAATCTTAGCAGAGTCCGAACATGAAAAAAGATTGAAACATCAGGATTTATATGAACATCAGGATTTATATGAACATCAGGATCTATATGAAATTGTGTTAGAAGACATCAAGAAGATGGAGTTATACTAATTAACACTAATTAGTATGTTGTAAATATTTAATATGTTGTAAATAAACATTTTAATACTTTCATATTTTTATATCCTGGCTTTAAATATTTTTATTGTTTTACAGAATATAAAAAACTTTACACATTTTACATTCTTTTTACTTTTTAGTTTTAAGTTATATTACAGAATACTTACACATTTTTTTTTCTCTGTGTATACTTAACAATTTTTTTTATTTTATTTTTTTTATTTTATAAAGCGTTTAATATTATTTTTTTTTTTTCCCCCAGGGTCCAATTATTATTTAAAATAAATTATTTAAATAAAAATCGAAAAATATTTTTTTTAATTTTTGGAACTTTATTTCATATATTTATTATTTATTTTTATTTAAAGAAAATCTATAAAAAACTAAAAATTTAGTTAGTAATTTTTGTTTTGTTTAAAAATAAAATATAATAGACACATTCAGAATTAATTTTATAATTTAATAATTTTAATTATAAAGTTACTATTACTCAGAATATTTTTTAAGTTCATGTTTTTTTGTTTTAACTTTAACTTTAAAAAATAGCCTTATGCTATATATGTTATATAATCAGAATTTATTTTTAATTTTGTTTTAATTAAGTATTAGCCTTAAGCTATATAATCAGCTTGCTTTTATTTTTTTTAATTTTGATTTTAATTCAGAATTAGCTTTATGCTATAATTAGTTTTGATTAATATTGATTAGCCTGATCAGCTTTTATTACTATTGTCTATAATTTTGTTTTAATTAAGAATTAGCCTTATGCTATATATGCTATATAATCAGAATGTTTATTAATAATAAGAATTTTTTTTTAATTTTAATTTTAAGTATAATCAGAAATCTTTTAATTAAAATTTATTTTTAATTTTTAAACTTTATTTTAATTTTCAAGCTTTCATTATTATTTTTATTCATTCATTATATAAAAATTAACTTTTTAAGTAAAGTTCTAAGAAACACTAAGTACCTCAGTTATTAGATTAAGCATTTCTACTTTTTGAAAACAGAAAAGTATTAATGGACTTTTAAGTTTAAAATTCAAATAATCAGAAACGTTTTTTTTTTAAATATTTAACTTTGTGAATTTAACAATTGCTGATATAACGTTTAATTAAAACATAATCTTATAACTTCATAAATTTAATTATAATCTACCCAATAACCCTAACCCAAAAAACTTTTTAATTATTTTAACGAAATAGACGGCGACCATTAAATAAAATATTTTTAGATAACGTTAAAATGATCCAAATCAGATTATAATTTAATTTTCTTTGTAAAATTTTTACATAACCCACCGACCGATAAACATTGCTTTACAAAAACCCATTCTTTGAACGTTGGCTTGTTTGATTATTGAATATGGGGACGCCTGTAATTAATTGTCGTACCGTCCAACAAATAAAAGAACAATGGATTACACTTTACATTTCTCTCATTACATGAACCAATTACAAACATTGCTTTGCTTGCTTTTTAATATGTTTATAATGTTTCTACATATTAATGCTTTCACAAAGTGCTTGCTTACTAATATTTTCTCAGATTACTTTGGGTATAATTTCCAAATGTATTCTTGTTATGTTATTGGGGGTGGGGGGGTGGTGGTTTATGTTTAACTTTAGCATTTTAGTAAAGTTTTTTATGAAATGTGCTTCGTGTAACTTTGCTAACCTAGTACTGTGAACCTTTGTCCATCTTGAATTGTGTGTAAAACTTTTCTTTTACTAACATTTCATGAAATTGATCCAGAAGACCAATAGATTTAGTTAATAACTTTAACTCCATTTTTTTTTAATTAAAGAATGAATTTATTGATTAATTTATCTAATCAGATTAAAATTTGATTCAAATAGTAAAGTAGCTTTAACTTCAACTAACATAAGTTTTCATGATAAAAATTTATATTTTAGTTTTGAAGATTTTGAATTAAGATGTTTAAGTGCAGTTTTAAGAAACCATCCTGGTCTCAATTTCTGGGAGCCGGGGATAATGTTGCAATAATTTAAATATTGAAATCAAAGACTTAAATTCATTTTAGTCGAGTCAGCACTTAAAAATCTTATTTGTTGTGGCTTCTTTGTCTTCTGGCACCAATATATCATAACATTTCATAACTTATTTATGTATTGAAAATCTTTTTACTGCTTTAAATTCAAACTCTGACGCTTTATGAGCCATAAAACAAATCTCGATGCTTTTTCGCAAGACCCCACAAAAGATCCCTATGAGAACCCTTAGGAGAACCCCACATTTGAAATCCAAAAGAATGATTCATCTGCTATCCCCTAAGAAACCCCTTTTTTAGATACTCCCTAAAAAGACAGGGAGAAGACAGAGAAAGACAGAAAGAGACAGATAAAATGGAGGGAAGAGATTTGGAGTTTGGAGGCATAGGATGTTTTATAAGAGCATGACCATCTTAGATCGTGATCAGTCGGGACAGATAAGACATTGGGATAACAAGTCTTTAAACTTAGGATATTAGTTAGGCAGTAAAGTCAGGGAGAGGAGTTAAATATAGAAGTTCCGAATAATATTAGATTAGATCAGAGAGGGTTGAATAAAACAGAGTCCCAACTAAAATTTAGATAGAAAGTGTCTTTTTAAAATAATGGGG
>JABUQX010083201.1:0-36969 GCA_015478945.1 Trachelipus rathkii | reverse complement strand
GAATATATTACTTGAAGATTGTAACAGGTACTTACTACTGGAGTGCAATTATAATATATGCGCAGTTACATGATTTTTTCTTAGAGTGATAACAAAATTTTTATAGTTAAATTTTCTTAAATTTTTCGCTTAGTTACGGTATTCTTTATTAAGGAATTAGTTACATTATTCAATTTGCAGCATGTCTGCCTCTGCTGCAGTTTTATTCGTTTAGCAATACTAACATTAGTCATGTCTTATATTCTTTATGGCCAATGCTAAAATTTTTCTGACTTGTAAAAATCAATACCCACTAACTACTCCAAAATACCAACCTCACTGACTATTACCAAAAGTCCCAAATTGTTTCATAATTGTTCGAAAACTTAATAGATAGTGTGAACCCAAAACTTCAAAAATAGACTCACCGATGCAACGACAATACTGAAATATTCAGTAGGCAATGCAGTTATATTTATTTAGGAATCTAAAATTATAAGTTCTATGTGTTATGATACTAACTGAAGCTAGTATCTACAAGAGCATCTATTAGCTGTGTTTGTTGGATCAATCTATTATAACCCTAAACAGTAATAGAGGTGAAGGATTGATTAAGTTGTTTGAGATAATGGCAAGCCTTTGTAGGCTAGTTAAGTAGACTTCCTCGGAAGTAAATTAGTATAGAATAATTATCAGATTGATGATCCGAAAAGGGATTTAAATCATGTTGATTAATAAATTTCTTTTTCTTGAGATCAACTCCTCAATTTCAGTCTCGAAGACGGATTTAACAGATCGAAGATTCTCAGTGACAGTTAGCAAACCTCAAACCGTATATTCTATAGTTCACGTATAAATTTTCAATTTTCGTAAACATAGATGGTTGAGGTGGTGGCAAATGTGACCGGTGTTTGTCTTTCGACGACTTTTTATACGTGCTGTTATAGGTTGTTCTTCTCGCTTCTGGTGTGGCGGTCATCTCCCACAGACGTGAATTTAGTTTTTGAACTCTTTAAGGGATCTCATGCTGGACAATCATGCCGAGTGCCTGACCAATACGGGACCATGCAAAGTAGAGTCACATTTAACTTGTTTCTTATAGTGGGCAGTCTTGCATAGTTCCATCATTTAACATCGTAAATGTCATATTCTATTTCAGCATAGCATTTCATAGACATCCCTCTATACGCAAAATTGGCAATAAGCCTTCGATGGACCAATCTCTTAACATGGTATCCGGGTCTACAATACTACAGAAATGTTATTCCCGGCCCACCATGGTTGTTGGTTGATGAAGAAGAAAGCTATGTGTTATTTTGTGTTGTTGTGGGAGATGGGTTGTTTTTTTGTGTTGTTGTGACGATTATTTTGTTGTGGTGATATACGCCCTTTCGGTTTAGGGAATTTTGACTTTATTAGCATGATAGAAAAGTCCTATTTTCGGCGAGGTGAATTTGAGGAACACTACCTTTGGTTATTACATTCGTGGAGGGAATGGAGTTTGGCAAACCAACCTGTAGCAAGGTTTTACAAATAATTGTTTGTTGAGACACGTTGCACAGGCGTCATAGCCCGATAGTATAAATATCCCGGGGGTACGAATATTTTGTTGTGTGATTGTAATATTCCGTTTGTGTGTTGTATAGTAAGGGTCGAATGAATTTGTATTGTTTCGTAGATATAGATAAATAATTCAATCACCTCAAGAGCTGAATCATGCATCCATGAATAATCCTCTTGAGTATAACATTGGAGACTAATCGCCACGAAGATATGATAACATAATGTCCGTTCGTTTACTTGCTAACTATCTATTAATGTTGCGAGATATATTTTGACTAATGCTTCCCACACTCATGGGGAAACTCCTCCAAAGCAATCCAATAACAGTAATGATTCGCTTGATATAAGTTTCTGTACTTGCAATGGCGTACTTATTTATTAGTTTTTCACGCCACCATTTTTCATAGTTTTTTACCATCCTGAACCCGGGAAATTCCCATCTCGGCTAAACCCTGCAAACGAAGAGCTACAAGGGTATCGTTTCATGGGAAAGAATTTTCGCTTCATTAAAGTTATTAAGATGGGTTTTAACCTTCTTCCGTAAATAGTCAGTAAACCATTCAACAAGTTGCGTTTTTATTACAGTATACCCTGCATTGTTCTTCATTAGTAACTCGTATACGTCTTCATACCCCCTTCAAGTATGAACCAGATTGTTCTCCAACTTCGATGTTGATCTGGATATGTATTCTCGCATATTCTGCAAAACGCAGTAAAAACTGGGAAAAGGCTCCCCATTTTCCAATGAGTATTTCCCCTATAGGGATCATTCTTGTTGACTGATGGGGTATTAATCCCTCCGAAGTAAAAGAGACTACTTTAGAAAGAAGCCATAATCATGTGGATTTTGCAAATAAAATTGCCTTTAACAATCCATCCTGTACATCAAATTGTGTTTGAATTTACACTGATTCTACCAATGAGGATGCCTCATTCTCATTTTATGTAAAGAAGATTGACTCTCCTGTGAGGCCCTGTGCAGTGCTGACAATTTGTTGGAAATTCATTGCGGATGTAACCTCGCCTATGTTTCCATCAACCTTTGTCTCTCTTGCATTGTTGCTCAGCGCTGTTTGGGATTCACACCTAAGGTATGTTTCCTTGTAAGGACGGCGTAACAGATAGAATTAGTTGTTGCAAAGGGTGGTGTAGTTTTCGGTTATTACGAACTCTGTTGTAAGTTCTTTGGTTCTGGTTCTGCCGTAATATCTGCTTTATTTCATCCGAATTCCCCCCCCATTCAAATTCAATCCTACCACACCAACCTCTCCCAACTCACCAACCTCCCCACTCTCACTCACAACCACATTTTCCGCCATGATTCTTTGTGTTGTTATATGTATGTGAGATGTAGAAACTAGAAAATGATATACTAACATAGAAGGGACACACGATATGAAGGAGGAACCGGACGTGAAGGAATCAGAATATTTTACGCAACAACCACACGGAGCAAACCGAATAATACTTCCGAAAAAGATAGAAAAACGAAGAAAGTCAAAAGGAAAAAGTAAGGAAAAGTTAAGCAAGGTAGTCAAGCAACTACGTTCTGCTACCAATTTTGTGTTGTAATTTCAGGGAATGAAAGTGAATGCAGTTTCAAAGGGAGTAAAAGCAAGTGTTATTGTTTTAGGTAGTGCACTTACAAAATTCTACAATGAAGACAAATCAGTCTTCAATAACACGATATCTTATAAAGGAATTATTACTAGATAGTTGCCCCCACAAAAATAAAGGCAAAAAAAAACTTGTTGCAGAACACTCACCGTCCTTCTTCCACTCCAATTACCATCGGTCTGGCTTAATGTATAAAGCTATTCTATATTTCTAATTTTATTCAGTGCTTCATTCAGCAGCAAGGCGATATAAATCAAGTCTAAGTTGACCAAGGACAATAAGAAAAACAGTTCTTCAAAGAATATAAAAGGTTCCAGCTCCAACATTCAGACAGTAACTGAAAAAAATATTATTCAGAGGATTAATGCCACACAATCAAATGTTTAGAGATATCATAAATCAGTAAAAGCAAAGCCAAGTGATTACCTTAATAAAGAAATGTCTTTGATTTAACCTTGCAAAATTGTGCCAATAGACAAGAAAGACAGGTAAAGAAGTGTTGTTTTTTAAGTTTAATTAATTATTTCTCATTATACAAGGCATTACAAGTAATAAAATATATTCAAATAAGATTACATTCATGTTTTATTAATAGATGTGCAACACATCAGAACCCCCAATATATATATATATATATTTTATATATATATATATATTAACTCCCTTCTCCCCTTTAATTGTTTTGCTTGGCCAGCAAAACAGAGTATTAAATTTCTTTAAAGCCGTTGACTCCGAACTCCTTTTTGAAATAGTTTGTATTGGAAATTTCGAGGTACTGATATCGCTATCAGAAATCGGTAAATTTTATACAAAATATAATTATTTATATTGGAAATTTTGAGGTACTGATATCGCTATCAGAAATTAGATAATTATATACATAAACACTCTTAAACCTAAAAAAAATTTGATCTATAATCACAACATATAAGATTTATTCCTCTCAGAATAAGTAAATAATGTTTACAAATGTTTAATAGTTTGTGAATCAACACCCGAGTAAAAAAAATATAAAGTAAGTTTAATTTTAAGTTTTAATAGACTTAGAGTAGTTTTATCACTGTTCTTATTTCACTCACACTTTAATATTGTTTTAGAAGTTTACTTTTAGAGTATCAATTAAGGCGCTAACAGTCAATTCACTTAATTAATAAAGTTTAGCACAAACTTCTTAAGTAAAAATAAATATTTGTATTCAAAAATTAAAAGTTACAATTTTTACTTTTTTTATATCTCTTTATTCTTTTACTTAAATACACAGATATTTGTCATTCTATTTATACTTAATTAAGGGACATGACAAGATAATTGTATTTATTTTACTAAACAAGACAAAATGATTTATTTATTACTCTCAATACCCTTGAGGGCTATGTATTAAGGGTTGGGCAAAGTGATGAAGACAGTGTGAGAGCGTCTTCTAAAGCAAAGTTAATAACAAAAAAGACAAAAGCCTGTGCCAAAATTAAAGAAAAAGAACTTGTTCAGGCAAGGATCAATATTCTGATCCTGAAGCAAAAAAGAGTTCAACAAGAAGGTCCTATACCCTTTCTTTAAAAAAAATACAATATATACATGATAAAAAAAATTTAATTAGCAAATAAGAGTGTTGGTAGACATAAGTCAGAACAAAAAAAAGAATACGATCCAGTATACTCAAGAACAATACAATGAGGAATAAAGAATGTCGCTATATTTCTCTCACGTATCTAAATCGACTATCTTGAGAAAGAAAGCTTGCTTACAAACATTATTCTAAAAAACAACAAAAATAACTTACGTAAATTGTATCCGATGAAATTCATAGGACTTATTAATGATCAATATTGATCACTTCAAAAAAAACATTTCTCCTACTGACCTTAAAGGCAACTTAAAAATATGTGACTTGTAGTAAATAGTAAGAACCAACATTCACCAAAAGACTGAGAAAATTGTAGACAGCTTAAAACTTACAACTTTGAAAAAAAAATATTGTATCTTATACTTTTGTAGAAGTGAAACTTACAATATATATAGTAATTAGATGTTTAATAATAAAAAACTTACACCAACAGAATTATACCTGTAGTAAAATATTATTATAATATATAAATATATATATTATATATTATATTATATATATATATATTAATAATATAATATATATATTTATATATTATATATATATATATAGCCTTGTATATATATATATATATATCCGTAAAATAAAATTAATAAAAATCACACAAAAAAAATCAACGTTAAGCCATAATATATAGATTATATTTTATATATATAAGAGGTAGGGTTATATATATATAATATATTATTTAATATATAGTATATATTATATATATCAAATATATATACTTATTATTCACCTTTTTATGCTTTAAAGAAATCGGGTATTTTTAAATTTACGTAGGGGGTTCGAGAAAGTATGACTCTATGGTGTTTTGGTATAAAATGAAACAAATATTACAGCGTAATATAGAACAATGAATATACAAGTTGTTATTAAAGATACAATCTCATCATTAAAATTTTAAAGTTAACACTTCTATGTGTGTATCCAAAATAGCACACACCACACTTATGTGTATTTATTTTCTTACGCAATGTGTATATTTACTTAAGTATAATATATATAAATAATAATATATTACTAATATTATATATATATATATATATATAATATATACTAATATATAATATATTCATATATATATATAAATATGATGTGTCTAGTTATTGTTCTTTAACGCTTAAAGTATTATCCTTACAAACAGACATATTATGACTCAGACAATTATGATTTTGTCTGTATAGATTAACTGTTACTAATTATAGAGCAAAGTCTGCAATCAAGAATATTTATTATATAAACTTGATTTTGTAAGCAAATTGAGATAGTTTTATATTAAAAACAAAAAAAATAGTTTCTTCTTTTAACTATTTTTTTAGAGAGAAAAATTGTCCGGATGAAATTTTCTTTAACAGATAGATTGTGTTAAAACTAGTGCAATGTTTTTCTTTATTCCAAAAGAGAGTGCCATCAAACTTGTTTAACTGATTATTATGAATAACACTGCCTCATAATTTATCTTACGACTTTGTCAAGTATTATATGTGCATACAATATATTAAAATACACTATATATATATATTTGTAATATATTATAATATACTCATTACAAAGTTTCAGGTAGGCACTGTTTGCACTTAAGATCTGTTTGGCTCTGATGTAGATATTATGAGGACATCTGCAGCGACAAATTGATCGTCCTCCATTCGAATAACATCACCCACTGTCACCTGAAAATATAAGGTTCTTTGTTTGTTAAATTTAAACAAACAGGAAAAGGATGTTTATAAGTCGTCTGAAATTTTTTTAGCATTTTGAAAGAAAGAATAAAGGAAGCAAAGCACACACACACCTTACTCCACATTTTCTTCACTGTTTATGGAATGTTCTTTGCCTCTTTTCCGGATTGGACTTTAGGCTTTTCAATCTCAGCTCTAAATAGATGCGTATAAACGCAAGATATTTATCGACCTAGTTTCTCTAATTCCCGTTAGATCGGCACGCTAAAATCCAACTGATCCAGAACTTCCTGTCGGTCCGGAGCTTCCTGTTGATCCAACTGATCCAGAACTTCCTGTCTAAAGTCCAGTTAAGATCGACGCCAAACTGAGCTGCTGTAATAATTAGCTATTATTTCTAGGTCTTATTCTGTTTACGGAACAGGTTTTCTCAAAACCCTACTATTTTGAAAGTGTATGTACCCTCTTGATCTTATTGATGTTCAAAGAAATGTATACCTGCTCTCCGGCCTATGGTGTTTTCTAATGTTTATATAAGTTTTACATGAATATTATTATAAGAATAAAATACCTATAATGAGAACAGTATATTTAAATTCAGAATAATTATTAAATAAATGTATATGAAAATTTATTCCAGTTCTCCCTACCTTTTGCAACAGTAACTGCAATAGTAATTGTAATAGTAATTGTATTTTTAAGAATTAAAATTTAAAGTAAAGTCCATAAATCTCAAAAAATTTGAATATTAATATAAATATCCAATAGTCAAGTTTAAGCAAATGTTAAACAATCTATTTCGAAGTACTTCATTAAGTTCCATTAATTTATATCTTAATTTTAATCAATTAATTAATAAGTAGTAGCCAAAATAACAAATAACACTAACCAGACTTCGTTACTTTAAAAAGCTTTCTGTAAATTAGGAATTCACTGATATATAATATATTTCATATATAATATATATATAATATTTGCACCACATTAATATACATAATCATATATATAATATTTATATTTTATAATATATTTTAAATTCATGATATATATATATTATAATATTATAATATATAATATATTTATAGTAAATATATATAATATATATATATATATATTAATATACTATAATACAATATATATTCATCCACTCTTTCACAATCATATATTCCCAAACTTATATACTTATATTCCCATTCACACAATAATCACACATGTTTTTTCGGCTATGTCTTATATGTTAGATAAGATATTTGGTATTACAAAAAAAAAATTTTAGAATTTTTAGTCTCAGTTAAATAAATGTACATTAATTTGTGTGTTCCTGCACAACAAAATATACCTATTTTACGCTCAGTCGCCTGTTCACACATAGTCAATGTAAGTTTCTATTGATTTAAATATACTTGTCTCACGCTCAATGACTAATAAAAATGAGAAAGTAATGAAATGTTCCTGTGACGCCTAAATGACTAATTACTAATGTCTAGATCGTTAGTAGACGCAATTTCCTTTCCATTATTTATTAAATAAACTAAATATTATCTATTATATTATTAATATTATTATTAATATATTAATTATTAATTATTTAATATTATTTTATTATATTAAATTATTAATTATATTATTATTAATATTATTATATATTTAATTATTATATTATTATTAGTAATATTAACATTTACTCCAGTAATACTGTTGAATGAAAATTCTATTAATATTATTTTTATTATATATTATTACATTATTATATTTCAAGTTAATTTTTACTTTTATTTAAAATGGCCTCGAATTTAACAACAATAAAATTTTTAAATAAAAATTAAATTATTAATTTTATATCAAAGGAAGAGTTTTTGCTCTTAAACTTCAAAAAAATTGGAAAATAACATTAGCCTCTAAATTAAAATTTTCAAATAATAATAAAAATTAAAACTAAGTTTACTAAGATGTAAAAAAATATTTTAAAAGTTAATATCTTAAGAGACGGAATTTTTTTAAAGTAAATATTTAAAATTGTATTTTAAATTAAATAAAAAAATGATTTAAAAATAGTTTTTAAATTAATTCTGAGATCGCGTTGATTCGCTTTAAGAATAAATTTCTAAGTTAAATAAAATCTTTGTAAAATTTTAATAAGTGTAAATTTTTCTGAGTTAATTTCTAGTTCAAATTTATTCAAAATTTTTCTGAGTTACTTTTATTTCTACCTAATTTTCTAAATTTAATTTTATTTATAACAGGGTATCTTAGTTCTGAAGCTATCTACAGTATCAGTATCTTCCAAAAATTTTGAGATAATTTATTTCAAATTTTCTAAGTCTAATTTTATTTCAAAAATTTTCTAAGTTCTGAAAATTTATCTAAGTTTTTTTATTTCAAAATTTTTACAAGTTAATTTATTTCTAAAAATTTTCTGAAGAGAATCTTATTTCAAAAATTTCTAAGATTCCACCTCTTTCTGAATCATTTAATTTCATATTTTCTATCTTAATTTTATTTCAAAATTTCTCAAGTAATTTTAATTAATCAAAAAATAATTTCTAAGTTATTTTATTCCGAAAATTTTCTAAGTTATTTTTAATTATATTTATTCTGAAAATTTTCTAAGTTATTTTTATTTCAAAATTTTCTAAGTTATTTTTTACCGAAGATTGTTAAATCTAAGTTATATTATAATCTCCTTTCAACTAGCTAAGAATAACCTGTTTTATACTGCATATAGAATAGAGGTTGCGCTAATGAGCTCTAGCTTCTGAATCCCTTCCTTTTATACCCATTAATGTTTATCAAATCTTATTAGTTGACACTTTGGCAACAGTGACGATTCATCCTGTAATTGTTACAAAATTCAACCTTTTATTGAAAAGAAAATTTAATATGAATATTATATTTTAGAGAGTATGAAAACCCTTGGGGAAAACCGTGTGAAAATTATTAAATATGTTGAGATAATTGTATGTGGATATGTAATTACATAATCTGTTTTTTCAATAATTAACAATATCATTAACTAATTTATTTTTTAATTCTCTTATGGATTTCTAGCTATCCTTTGACCTTTCATGTGCACACTCATACATATATCAATTATATACATATATTATATAATATATATATATATATATATATATATATATATATAATATATATATATATATAATATATACTATATACTATATATATATATATTATATATACTGTATATCTAAAATCTTGATTAATAAGTCAATATTTTAGACTATTAGGGTATTGTTATGCTGTATAATTTAAAAAACATTTAAATTATACATAAAAAGACGTAATTTTTTTAAAAAAAAAAACAAAAAAAAACATTAAAAAAAAAACAAAATAAAACTTTTTCACAACCCTATATATACTAATATTATATATATATATACTATATATAAATATATATATTATATATATATATATATATATATTATATATATATATAACAGTAATATATATAATATATATATTATAATATAATTATTATATATATAATATTTAAATATAATATAATAATAATAATTAATAGTATATATATATAATATAATATTTATATATTATATAATATATATATTCTATACTATAATATATATACCGTATATATTGTTATATAATATATTATAATATATTATAATATAATTAATATATATATATATATATAAAAATATATATATTATATATATAATATATACATATATATATAAACTAATATATACCGTTATATATATATATTAATAATATAATATATATATAATATAGTATAAATATATATATATATATATATATAATTATATTATAATATATAATATATATATTATATTATATATTATATATATATTATTATATAATTATATATAAGAACTGCCGGAATCACTGATATCAGCTATCAGTTTTAATTTTCTAGCCGGATATCGGCTCATCCTAGTTTTCAGAAGGCTCAGCTTTTTCAGGATTTAGCTTTCCCCCTTAAAATAAAAGAGAATACAAATAGAAATTGTAAATGAATTTTGCTTCTCCCAAATTAATTTAAACTAATTTAACTCTAAATTTAAAATTGAGAACCTATCTTAGATCGTAATCCGACCTTGAAATTTGAATTTCATTTCACAACAACAAGAATCATCATTGTTATTTGAATCTGAGACTAATTACTCTGGTTTTGGTAGTTTATCGGCACCTTACATAACACTAAATATAATAACAGTATTAACCCATAACTACATTAACAGTTTAGAACCGTAGTAACAGACTAACAAGATACTAATGACTAATAAATATTCCAACTACACCCTTGGTGTACAGTTGTAGATTTCTCTATTAGATTAGTTTCGATCATTAGTCATGTATCTAAATTTAAGTGTGATGAATGTAAGTGTATCTTCGTTTAGAGCGTCTATAATGTATATTTCTTTGTGGTTAATTTCTTCAGGGCTCTCACTCCCCTAAACACATTAAACATTCAACAACAGAGAGTCCACAAGGATGCAATATATCCACACTAATTAAACCTATTTATGCCATCTACCACGCACAAACAGATCAACATCTAAAACCTTCCGCAGATAGACATCACAATTCACTACACCCAACCCAAAATGCACAAAACCTGAACACAACTAACACAACCAACTTCCAACATAAACTAAATCAGAAACAGAATTCTGCGCACAAGCAATCTTCAATCAAATAATTTAAAATGTATGGCCAACTTTTGTGCCACACACCACTAGTACCTAACACAAACATTGCATACCCTGAAACAAACTCTCAAAATCCTCGAAGTACACTTGACACAATCTCACCTTACAAAACGCATAGGTACCATAAATTTCATCTGCAACAAGAAACTACATATTAAGAAACATCGCTGGCACGACTTCACAAACAATAAATCAAACATCCACTATTATATACAAAAATCATTCGCCCGACTCTAAACTATGTTTCTCAAACCTGGCATCCACTACTGACTAAAATACCATAAAAAAATTCACAAACAACAACAACAAAGCCTAAGAATCATAACAGGAGCACAATCCAACATTGCCATGAACAAACAAAATTCGCACCTAAAATAAATTGCATACAATTCTTACCAAAACCAACACCCCACACCCTGCCACATTCACTCTCTACCCTACCACACCAGACATCAAATATAAACTTCTCTTCCCAGTTCTATAATACAAACATTCGAAAAACAGTCACTCCACCAAAACACAATCATTATGCTGTAAAACAAGTCCACATGACACACAGAAAAACCACTAACGCAGACACCAAGCACATTTTATAATCAAACACCACCAGGTTCAACTCTATACCAGAACAGTCAGTCATCACTGCAAAGTAAAGAGCCATCACTAAATAACAAATACTAAAACACAATAAACCTTAACCAGACCACCACAAACATCTGTCAACTGTAACAGCGTTCGTAGAGAAACCACTTCTTTCTCTCAATGTTTTCTTAAATAACTCTTAACACAGTCACACATGAAATAACACTTGAGATCTCTGAAGAGCACAGTTGCATCAGCCTGGCATGGGGGCTTGTACATCTCTATGATGAGGTGGTCAGGAGAAGGTATAGTATTATATATATTACTATAAATATAATTATTATATAATATATTAACTATATAATATATATATATATTTATATATTTATTTTTTTTCAGTGGCTGTATTAATGCTCTCCTTGTTGAATTGCGTTCTCGACATTTTATATATAGTTCATTGGCAACGCTTTTATTTCATTTGATAGTTATAATATATATATATATTATATTATTATGATTATATATAATAATAATATATATATATATATATATATATTATAATTATTTATATTATTATTATATAATTTATATTATATATATCAGTGGCGTCGTTGTCAAAATTCTTGAGTAGGCAAATCAATCATATATATATATATATATATATAATATTATATATAAAATAAATAAATATATATAATAAATATATATTATATATATATATATTATATAATTATATTAAATATATTATATATATTAAATATATATATATATACCTATATGAAAATCTTAATTATTTTCTTCCTTTTTGAATGTTTTCATATATAAATCACTCACTGTGTTGCAATATGCTTACGTTTGAATTTTTAATATGCCTACAACACTCAGGAAAAAGAATGAGCACTTTATAATAACTTAAATCGAATACGGATCCAATATACCCGTATTTATAAAACTACAGCTCATTTTATCTAAAAACACACAAATCCATAATAATTAATATTCAAATATATAGAAGTTCATATTAACTCCGCACCCATACATTCCTACTAATAACAGCAAAATCAAATTGTCTGAATAGGCAAATTGTAAAGTACATAGAGACAGACCTCATAAGAGTCTGGCAGAAATGATTGCAAGAAGGGTCAATATGATTTTTGTAAATATAATTAAATGAAACATGTGAAGATGATCAAGTTAGCATAAATTAATTAATTAGTTAATTTATTATTATTATTATTATATTATTTATTATTATTCTTATTATTATATTAATTCTTGTAATGAATTTAATTGAGATTTAATGAAATATGACTGCTACTAAACCGCGCAAATACAGAGTTTGCCTTAGTTAAAGAACAGAATATTTTTTTAACTCAGAAGTTAACTTGCCACTGAATCATATATAAAAAAGGAAATTCAAGTTGAACAATTTAGTAGCGCCTCATAGGATTGCCTCGAAACAAAATATATATATATATATATATATTATATATATATAAATATATATATATATATATATATATATAACAATATATATATATAAATATATATATTATATTATATATTATATATATAACAATGATTTTACTTTATAAATATTGAATTATATATATATATATTATATATATTATATATATAATTTATATATATATATATATAGTATAATATATTATATATAATATATATATAATATAATATATAATATTATATATATAATATATATATATATATTATATTTATATATATATATATTAATATATAATATATATATATCCTGACTTTTTAATATTTTGGTTCACTAAAAGCAGAACGTTGCTACTCTGCCTACCTAAAAACCAGCCACCATATATATATAATAATATATATAATATAAATCAATATAATATATTAAAAATAATATATATATATATATATATAATATTATATAATATAGCTATAATATATATTATATATATATATATACTTATCGCATTCACCTCCTCGTATTAATTATGAGATGCAGTGTTAGAGCAATCTTTTTATAAATATCAGGAATAGTATTCTCGCTGGTGTTACTTTGTCTTAGTACAGGTTGAATGTATAATGTTTGTTCTTGGGTAATCTGTATGAGAGTATTTACTATAAAATATGATCTATCAATGCCAAGGTGGGTTTTTATAGGGAATTTTTCGTTCAGGAGTGGTGGTGTAGAGGGATCAAATCGATTATTTATGCTTGTTTGAACATTCTAGTTTTGAAGTTAATTTTGAATGTGGTTGATGATAATATTAGGCAGAATAATATTGGCTATTTATATATTTGTTTCCTTTGCGCTGGCCCAAATTTGTTTCTGTTTGTGCACTCACTGCTTCTAATTTATTTGCTTTGGGATGTAATTTTATGTGCAGGTGATTTCATATGGTGTCGAAAGTCAGCCCAAGATGTGATTGCTATAGGGAGTATTATTTAAAAGTAAATTATTGGATAAAGTTTGATTTCTCTTATCAGGGGAGTATTTATGCAGATTTTTGGAGAATAAGTCTCTCATCTATTGTAACACTGATCAGCTGCCTTCTATACTGTTATAGTATGTGCTGTAATCTTTGAAGGAGTTTTGAGCTTGTGATTGTTAATTGTCTGCAATAATATTAAGTTTTAATAGAGAATGTGGATTTGGGAGGTTGCGACATAAGAGATTAAAAATGTATAGTGATAGAGGATCCCATTGAATAATTTGATGTGCGACGGAAGATAATTAACCTGTAAATTAACGTGCAATATATAAAAGTTCAAGCTGTACTTTTTTGTCTTTAAAATGGTAATATTAGTATCCTCTACTAATTAGGATGTAACAAGGACCATGTCAAATGCACCTGTTGATAGCTATGTACTAGAAGGTTGCAGAGAAGGAGGTATTTGGAAACTCAGAGAAATCAATTGTAAAATGGTTAATTCACTAAGAGATATTTGAGTGGCGTTAGTCTAAATCCCTGTTGAAGTTAGATAAAGGGAAGAGAAATTATATATCAGATATAGCTTTATCGCAAAAATACTATGATATTAATTGGAACAGTGGATAGATTAGGTTTACCAGCATTATATAAATGAGTCGGAGGTGGTTTCAGAAGAATAAGGAAATGTTTATACACGATAGAGATTTGAATAACGGTTTGAGGGAAACATGACCAAACGTCTCTATTTACGATATTTCATATTACTCAATGTTCTTACATTCATGTTCCTAAAAATGTTTGAGATTAATTTGATCTTTTGTATGGGAGCCCATGCCTTGTAATTTTTTTTAGCTTTATATATATAAAACTTATGAAAATAGAGGGGGTTTTTTTGAATTTTATTTTTAAGGACCTATAATGTTGATATTGTCGGGATTTTTTATGGCTGATTTTTGAAATGTTAACCCATGATGGACATTGCATCGTTTTTAGTGAGATTATATTTGTTTTCAGATAGCTTCATGTCTGGCGTATAGCTACTGTATTATTATGAGTTTTTATTGTGCAGAATATATTGTTGTTGTTTTGGTTTGTAATCTAGATTGTAGGATAATTCTTTCAATTTCTTCTATATCCTTTGTTGTTAATATTTATCTATTTTAAAGGGAGGGTAGTTGTTATATGCAGTTATTGATTTGTTAGGAAATGAAAATATGATAATGATAATTTCAATCTAAGCCTGAAGACATGACATGTTGTTTGATGTTTACAGAATCTTCAGTTATTGAGCGCGGGTTGTGAGAGGAGCATATTTGAGCCAGTATGTAATTTCGTTTTGGAATCAAACCCTCCAACGAGCGGTCGTAACTTGCATTTATCAACTTCTACAGGAGTCTCTTCTGGGGCAGGTGGTAATACCCACAACGCTTTTGTCAGTCTTTCTCCTTCGATATGCTCAGACCTAGACACAGATTTACTGTCTCCTTAGCAAAATGTCTTTGATTTTTATATAAAACCTAGAAATCAACGTATGTGGGTTCCTAAACAATTTTTACTAACGTTAAAAAAAAACAATTATGTACGTTTACCCATATATATATAGCACGTTTGGATATTATCCCTTTTTTCTTCATTTGGTCATGTACCAATGCTTATTTCGAGTTCTCTTAATTTTACGTGATAGAGGAAAAAATCGATCATCGAGTGTTTAAAATAAATTCAATGTTTTACATTACGCTTAATCTCAGCAATACAGGGTCATCATTAACACCCCAATACAACTAATACTCAATATAATAATAAATAAATTTATAATTATATTTCCTTCCATAATATTAATACTAAATAACCTATTGATAGTATGGTTACATATGAAATATAAATTGAATACCATAATAATTCAAATCACGTAAAGCTGACTTCCACAAGTTAAGTCTTGCTATTGTACTTAAAGATTACACCCTAAAATTTCAAAAATATCTCATAATATAAAACTAATAGAAACTGTGAATATAAACTCAAACTATCTCCATCTAATTGCTTTGTAGTTAATATTATTAATTCACTATGACCGTAGGGTGAGATACACTTTGAATATCAATTGTAAAATTGGTTGGATTTTTCTTTCTTTCTTAATAATATAATATAAATATAACATAAATACTCATGCAACTTAGTCAACTCTTCATGAGTAACACTCTAAATAGTCTATTAATCATACTATTACACTAATTTATGCTATATACCTAATATTTAATATTCAAAATAATATACATAGATAAAATATATAATTTTATTTTTTTTTTAAATAAAACTACTATGGGTTTATTTATTTTTACCATTAAATACCTATATTATAATATAATATTAATATAATACTATTATATATTAATTAATATTAATTAATATATTTATTTTATATATATATATATATATTATAATATATATATATAACTATTAATATTAATTATTCTTAAGTTATAATCTTAAGTATCATATCTAAGTTAATTAGTTTTTTTTAATAGATTAACTACCTCAAATAATTTAATATATTATAATATTAATATAGTAATTAATTATATATATATATATATATATAATATTATATATATATATTAAACCCCTTTGTACAGGTGCTCATGTAATGGAACTCTGTTTTTATGTTGAAAAAATTTATCTACCTAAGGCGCTATTTCCAGTGAACTCTGTACTGACCATAGTTTTCCCCGCGCTAGTTACATATTCAATATAAGTATAATTACTATACTCTATAAATATTATATAATATATATAATAAATATATATATTAATATAATAGAATATTAAATATATTAATTAATAATTATATAATAAATATATTATTGGCATAAGATAATATAAGGTAATAGTGCATTTCCTTTTCATTAAAATAAACAATAAACATTCCCACTTTTACATACCTAACATAAAAAGGCAGTAATATGTGTATATCTTACATATATACGATTTAATGATTTAAATTAAATTTTAGTTTTGAAATTATTACTTTATTGAATTAATTGCCATAGTTTAATTTCAATTATTATTTTTAACTTGAAATATTTATTAACTATTATTGAAAAAATTTATATTAATAGTATATATAATTTATTATATTATAGTTTTATTAATTTTCTTGAAAATAATAAATATTAATTTTATTATATATTAAAGTCATCTTTAATTAAAATAAAAAAAAAAAAAAAATTCTTGAAATACATTAATTATTTACATTATTATATATCATTATTTATTTAGCATTAAAATTACAAATTATGAAATTTCTAGTAGTTTTTATTTCAATTCTAAGTGTCGATTTTTTTTTCATCTTAAATTAATTATTATAATTATATATTGAAATTACTATTTTATCACATATTATAATCAGTTTAAAACCAATTCAGGCTACATCTAAATAGATGTGAAATGAATAAGGAGGAAACTTAAAATTATTATTTAATTTATGTGAGTATTTTTTCTCTATATTATTAATGTTTCCCTCTTAAGATCTTCTTTTTAATATTTAGTATTTAATTATATCGCATATTGGATGCTTTTCTTTTAATAATAACTATAATATTTTATATATAGATATTAAATTAATTATCTGTTTTAATTTAAGATCTTACTTTTTTTTATCGTATTTAATTTAATAAATATAATTATTATTGCAGATATATTATAAGGATATATTATATTCTAAATTTAATATTTTTCTTTTCCAAGAGACACTTTGTTTTAAAAAAAATTATAAATCAAAATAAACGATAAAACAAAAATTGTGCTAGAAATAGAGAAGTAAGAGTTCAGATATCATCACTTCGCAGTTTATGAGACATAATTAAGAAAAATGTAGAGCTCTTATATCAAAAAATATAAACACCTGAAATCGATATATGAGAGTAAAACAACAACGTGTAAAGAGTTTATTCCATCTCTTATTATAAATAAGTAGATAGTGTCGGTATAATATATTAAATTCCCAAGGAGAAATTTTAAACGTCTCTTTTAATTTTCGAATAAAACATAATTGACTTGCTTAACACTCGATATTTGAATAATTTTATCTTTTCAGTCGCGACTATTTGGGGATTAAATTAAAAGAACAAATGAATATAATTATTTAATATATATTATATATATATATATATAATATTATTATATATATATTATATAAATTAATGAATTATATACATTATATATATAGTTATAATATATATAATTATAATATAATATATATAATATGTTAATATAATAATATTTAGATAAATACATTTAATATATTATTAATATATATTAATATATATACTTAAATAATATTATATATATATACTATATAATATTATATATAATTATTAATTATAAATATTATATTATTTATATATATATATTATATTAATATTAATTATTAATATTAAATATATTATAATTTTATATATATCTATAATTATATATATATAATATTAATTAATATATTAATATAATTATATTAATATATTATATATATAATAATATATATATTATATATTAATATATATAATATATATATATATATATTATAATAACTTAATAATATATATTATATATATAGTTATAATATTAATTATATTATATATATATATATTATATATAATAATTAATTATATATATATATATTTAATTTATAATTAATATATATATATAAATATATATTATATATTAATATTATATAATTAATATATATATATTATATTAATTTATATTAAATATAATTTATAATATATATTAATATAGACCACATTTATAATAATATATATATATTATTATTATATATATTAATATATATTTATTTTATAATATATATATAAATTATATATATATATATTATTAATAATTTATAATATATATATATCATATTAATATTAATATATTTATATATATATACTATAATTATTATATAATATATATATTATTATATATATATATGATCATATTTTATATCATATAATATTATATTAACATATATATATATTATGTTAATATTATTTAATAGTAATTATTTATAGATAGTATAAATAAATATACATTAAATTTATATAAATTCTCGTAGATTCAATACCTATTATTAGCGTATAATGTAGGATAATTAATACTTATCTCAAAGAGTTATTTTATTAATATATATATATAATATTATATATTATATATATAATCGATAGAAAGGGCCAAGACATTATATATATATATATAAGGATCACATTTATTTATATAATAAAGTGTGAGATATAAATTACTCTTAATCCTGTATTTTCACGCATTGTCGGTGATTTACATAAAAATATATTTCTAATTTTATTCACTATTACAATATAAATGTATAGTTTATTTATCAGACACTTCTTACATACATACTTTTTTCTTCTTACCTTTGTATTATACTATTCTAGGGATATAAAATACTATAATAACTAACTCATATATATATACGTATATATATTATATATATATATTATTATATATATATATATATTAACTATATATATATTATACTTATATATAATATATATATTATATATATATATATATATATAATATTAAATTATATATAATATATTAATATTAATGATATATATATTATTAATAATATATATATATATTATATATAAATATTAATGAAGGGAAAGTGAATAGAATAATTCCTTAAATATACATGTTTTATTCAAAAAGGCTGAAAAATATTGGGTATTCATCTTTGTTTTTAGTAATTATATTATTTATTTATTTTTATAGAGAATGGAATTATTAATTTATATACTTAATTATTAAATATTTTTTCGTTATTATATAAATAAACTTATATAAAAACTAATTAATATTAATAATTTATATGTAATTAACTATAATTAGTTTAAAAAAAAAATCAAATAATTGATGGCATATAAAAGTAAATCTCAAAACAATAATAAATCAAAAAATCACGTTGAGGTGTTTTAGACTGTTTATTTTTTATTATATACAGTTGATTTTATTTTGTTTTTTAGGAAAAACCTTTTTTTCCTATATATATAGTTAATAGTTAATATATTATTATATATATATAATTAATAATATGATATTATATATAGATATATATTAATATATATTATATATATATAATATAATAATATGATTATTTATATATGTATATAATATTATATATATATATATATAATATATTATATATATTATTATTATACTTATATTTATATATATATATATATATATATAATATTACGAATATACTATATAATATATAATATAATTAATTAATATATATACTTATATAATATATTTAATATATATATAATATATCATATATATAATTAATACTATATATATATATACGATAATATATATATATATTATATATATATTATAATATAATATTATAATAAAGTATTAAATGAGTTATATATAAGGTTGGAAAAAAACCATGGTTTTTTTAAAAAAAAAAAAACTATATATTCACCTAAGATATATAATGAATTTATTGAGTGAGTTTATATATTTGTATTATGAGTTTACTGAGTAAGTTTACTCTCAAGTTGCAAGAGATCTGTTTTTTTTAAGAGATAAATAGGATAATATAATTCATAAGCATCAGAAATAGTATGAAATTTCTATATATATATATATATACATAGTTGATATAAATCAAACTACTCAAACCCAAAGATGAGAGTGGTTTATTTCCCATGATTTACTAATGGCTTTTTTAATAGATCTTTTAGAATTGGTATGTAACTAGACTAGCTAAGTTCATAACTTGTGAGATATATGTGCAGCCGGTAAAGTGTACATTTATGATATAACTTACCATTTTTAAAATTTGTGGAAGGTGAAAATAATAATTTTTTTTAGTATTGATATTTGTCATTAAACTAATTGCCGAGGAGTTGGCGATGAGTAATTAGTTAAAAAAACATATTTGAATTATTTAGACGATTAAATTTTCGAGGTGAGGAGCGTGATATATTTTCGATTATAATAAGTTACCTTAAAGCTCATACTATACCATAAATGAAGAAAAAATATAATTTACTCGAAAATGTTTAATTTTATATTTCTTAAAGTATAAATAATAGGTGGTCTTTTTCACACATAATAACGTATTTTAGGTTTATAATAAGTTTTGCTAAGGAGACAGTAAAAATTCTGTGTCTATCTTTTAGTGCAAATATAGTTATTCAATTTAAACACTTATACAAGTTTTCTGGACTTTAAAACCAAAATCCATAATATTAGTATAGGTCTCACGATGTGTATTTAATCTCAGTTCAATCAAATTTGAGTATGATAGTGATAGGAAATATAATTTTTATAAATAAAAAAAACGCATTATCAGAAAAAAAAAACGATAATTCCATCACCATCTACCTTAATTCAACAAGTATAGTCGCTCAAATACTCTCAGTAGTTGAGTGACGCGAACTTTCCGTCTATTACCTGCAAGACATTTCACTGTTTTTGAGTGAATATCTTCCTGCAGTTGCAATCGGACGTTTACTGCTAAAAATTTGATCATTCCGCATGATACCGCCAGGACATAACTGAAAAGAACAATATTATTTTTTGAGGGAGACTGAGTTTGGTCTGTGTGATGATAGGAAGACAAAGGTAACTCATATTATTTGTGAGTATAGACGTGGTGCTTTTTCCCTATTTTTATGTCTTATATGACAACTAATTAATTTTTATAATTGGATTAAATGTATAAATAGAGTTATTTTGTTATTGATCGATGTGAAAAAAGCAAAATGATTATATTGATGGCACCTGAAGTTCATTTAACCACAAATGTACCAGTGATACTAGCGCGTGTGCTCAGACTATATAACATTTATATATCATATAATATTTACAACGCCTTTAAAAATTTTTATTCGTAAATCTTCTTTGTGCCTAATGCTATATTAGAGTGCAATTTTTGATCGTAAGATGTTTACATTTAATTTTTAGCAAACATTGATTCTCGATCAAACCGAGACAATACGATTCGGGAAATTATTTACTGAATTCGTGTTAACAAAATTTCTAAAGAAGTTATTCACAAATAACTCTTTTATGGTAATATAAATTATTTGTTATTTTTTTAAATTAAATTGTTTTAATATAAATTTATTTATATTAACAATTTTATTATTATATTTGACATAAGAATACATAAATAGCAAAATGATTATATAACATTTATAAGTATGTGTGGTATGGCTAATTAGAAAATAATACTTATTATAGTTTCCTTTGTTAACGATTCATCTTTTACGGGCTATATAAGATTATTAGTCGGGATCAAGAAAATAGAACTCGGATAATACCTCTCCTAATTATTTTATTTGCGTTTCAAAATAAATCGGGGTAGACTTTAAATCAATCGACGATGTTAATTGCCGCTGATTTTAAATTTAATTTAATTTAATTTATACTATATATAATATATAATATATATATATAGATACTATTACTATTATATTTTTATAGGTCAGCCCCACAAAAGCACCATCGCATCATCTTAAAAACTACTATAGCTACAAAAACAAAAGAATAAGATAAATTAAACATATTTGGATTGGAATTATCTATAAGCTACGAATATCTTATGTTAGGAAACCATCACTTTTTTTTTTTTTTTTTTCAAGATTCTATAGGTTTATTCAAGATCGGTAGGTCGGATTTTAAATTTTTTTTCCCACCAGAATTTAAAAATGCATACATAAAAATAAAGATGAAATAAAATAATATTATCAAATAAGCTTACAAAATCGGTTTAAATATCTAAAGAAACCGTTTATTACTTGCTATTTTCAAAATGACACACACTTAAAATAGAAGCGATCTGCCTCATACAAGGAGGCATGACAAATGTTTCTTTCCTTATAGAGTAGTTTTTCATCAAGATCAAAGGAGAGTCATTTCAGATGGCACTTGCAGAAAGTGCCTGCAATAATCAAATCTTTACTCTTTCTATGAGTTAAATGATCCGAGAACAAGCACACATATACACACACTAATATATATTTATATATTAATATTCATATATATATTTATATTTATGACCTATGCAAGATAAGAATATTAGGTCATAAATACTTTTTGTGGTATAGTATATATATATATATATATATATATATATATATATATATATATATATATATATTCATAAAAGGCCTTTAATATTTCGAATCCTCATTTACAATTTAATAATTGTGACCGGTCCGTACCGGGACAAGGTTTATTCAAGTGTTAGATCATTAATTCTTGTTGGACAGAGACCCAAAGACGCTTACCATAACATTCACTGCTACCAAATCAATTTGTCTCCTTAATTAATAACAGTAGACCCACCAAACATGTTATGTGTTTATAATTTGCTTTACAAACTCATACAAGAGGAAAGAAGCATTAATAGATCCATAAACAATAATTAGGGAATAACATAAATTAAAAAATATATAATTGGTGGAATATTTTTTATTTACTATTACACAATAATTCACAAGGGAAATAGGGTAAAACTGATTATTATTATTATTATCTATTATTATTATAATTATATTATATTATTAATTATTATTATTCATTATTATTATTATTATTATATTATTTATTAATTATTATGTAATATAATTATAATTATAATTATAAGTATAATTATAGATTAATAATTTAAATTATATTATAATTAATAATATATAATTATAATATAATTATAATGCTATAATTATAATTATAATTTATAATTATAATTATTGGTAAATGATATGACAATTATATTTAATATTCAATTCTGTTTATCACTACTACCTACTACTGACTTCTACTACTACTACTACTACTATACTACCTACAAATAATAATAAAATAATAACATAATAATAATAATCAATAATAATAATATCATCAATAAATAAATAATAACTAATAATAATAATAATAACTAACTAATAATAAACAATTAACAATAATAATAATAATAATAATATTAGAAATTAACACGTATAATTAATAATTAGTAATATAATAATAAAATAATGAGAGCTATGTATCATGTCTGCTATTTTTAATTAAAATAAATTCTTAAAAATTCATATAATAATCATAATCAAATATAATCAGAATCATAATCATAATCCATAATGGTAAAAAGATCCACAAATCTCTATCTAATATAATTAATAATTAATAATTAATAATAATAATAAGTAATAATAATAATAATAATAATAATTAATAATTATATAATAATATTATATATTAATATTTTAGTCATCAATGTTAATGTTAATGTTAATGTTAATGTTAATGTTAATTTAATCGTTAATGTCTTATTTAATATATCTTATATATTATTATATTATTATTATTATTATTATTATTATTATTATTATTATAATTTATTATTATTATTATTATTATTATTATTATATTATATTACTATTTTATTATTGTTTATTTTATTATTATAGATTATAGTTATTATTCATCATTATCATTACAGTGTCATTTTTATGATTATAATTTTTTATTATCGCCATTATTAGTTATATTATTATTATTTATTATTATTATCTATTATTATTATATTATTATTATTATTTAATTTATGATTATGATTATGATTATGATTTATGATTATGATTTGATTATGATTATGATTATGATTCATAATGTATGATTATTATTATATATATATTATATTATTATTAATTATTTATTATTATTATTATTATATAATTATTATTATTATTATTATAATATTAAAATTTATTATTGTATTATTATGTCTTTTGTTATTCTCCCCTAATGTTCGAAGGTGAGTTCACTTTAGTTCATACAAACCATAGTGGTTCATGTTAAGAGGCATACAGCTGATAGATGTTCCCAGTCCTTTGCAGCTTTCATGATATACAATAAAAATATATATTATATATATATAAATTCATATATTATATATATATATATATTAGATTATATATATATATATATAGATAATAATATATATATACTACTCATATATATTATATATTATATCCCTATATATATTACTAATATATATTATATATATTATTTATATATTTAGTAATAGATATATTATTTGTCGTATATGTTAATATATATACGTATAGTATATATATATATATTATATTATATATATATATATATATCCATTGATGGATTTCAAGCATATAAATAAATAAATACATATATATATATATATAAAAAAAAAAAAAAAAGAATAAAATATATATATATATAGTATATATATTTCATATATAGAAAATAGAGATAATATATATACTAATATATATATATGTGACGTGTGTGTGGAGGTTTGGAAGCTTCACACTATTAAAAAGGACGTATATATCATAAGAGTATAGCATTGAAGTCGTTGTAGTACTAATTTTTAATAAATAGTCTAATTTTAAGTTCAGTTGTTAATTTGTTATTGCTTACAAGCTAAGCCGGGCTCCATTTAAAAAAAAAAAAAAAAAAAAAAAAAAAAAAATAATGAAACAACTTAAAGATGTATCCGATTTAGAAAAGAACTTTAATGGAGAAGAAAGAATATTGATAAGTGGATCATAAAGTTCTACCCTAATAAAAGATTTGAATTAAATTAAAAATGAGGGAAAAAAGTTCTGCCTAGTTTTTAACAAGGAAAGGCCATTGGACAGTATATACTCAACTACAATGAAGGATGCAAGAAAAGCGGTCAACGTTATTTAAAGCATAAAACTAAGAGAAGCCTTCGGGGAGGAATCCATTCAATGCGCTTACTCAAGATTAATAAACAAAAAGGGAAGGAGAATCAGCAGTTATAATTATGATGAGATAACAAAAAATTTTGCAAAAAACGAACTAAGGGATTAAAGATGATTTAATGATTAAGGCATTGCGTTTATAAATGGAATGCCGGAATATATATGCAAGGAAATTAAGGAAATTAAGAGACATTAAGGAAGATAGAAAAAATTGAAAAATTAATCGAACAAACAAGAGTATGATTTGGATAAATGGTACAAATGTTTGAGCATAGATCAGGTAAATAAATAATGATTCTAGTAGAAAAAATAGATAAGAGATATTATCATTATCAAGGGAACGAGAAAATTTATAAATTTTTAATACTCGAATATCATAGAGATAGATACAAATAAAATCTTACGAGAAAATTGGAATGTGGAATAAAAAGAATGTAGGGACCATGCGAAGATAGGTCACGTCTCAAGAGATTGTTGGAAGGGTAATTCTAAAAAGTGGCGAAAAATAATAAAGAAAATAATAAAAATATTCAGGGAAACGAAGAAGATGGAGCTTATTTGCCGAGGTACTTATCAAGGAACTGAATATTAGAATCCGTGTGAGATTTACCTAACGTTAAGGTGTATAATTAACACTCGGTTTAAAGAATTGTAACGCACTTATTGATCATCAGGGGTTGCAATAAATCTCTTATTAGTAAAAAGATTGGAGGAGTTGGATTAGGAGATGTATGCGTGAAGGGGTTCGATGGCTAAAATAATGTTAACACCTGGATGGGGGGAAAAAAAATATAATATTTTGTTGAACAAAAGGAATTGAAACTTGAAATGGTTAATATAAAACGAAATTATAGAGCGATATTGATGTTATTCTAGGGAATGGATATAATTAAACAAAATTGGGACAAATTCAATTTAAAGGAATAGGATGGTTTGACAATCAGTATGAAAATAAAATGTGGTTTGCTTAAGTGTTGATAATAATAAAGAAAACTAAGGAATAAAAAATGATTGATGATATTTATGACGATATAAGACTTTGTGGGGTGGTTTAACGGCGATTTCTGCGACAGTAAAATGGGGTAAATGGAAAGAGACAAAGAACCTAAAAACAAAAATAGAGTTAGGTTGTTCATCATAAACACTATAAAAGAAAGGAATGAAGGAGAAGTTGATGAAGAAATAATTCAAAAGCACAAACATGAATGTTTATATTTTATAATGGAAAAGGTGAATGGAATAATACCTTTAATGGCCGGTGAATCAGGAAATAAAAAATAAGGTAAGGCCAGTGATGGATTTTAGGGGAAATTGAATAATTATTTACGGAATGTTCATTACTGGTTATGGCGTAAATATTATCGTGACTGAGAACGTTGAGGAATGAGGAAAATAAAAGGCGGAAACACAAAAACTAGTAAGACTTGAAAGGCAGGCATAATTACAAGTCGTGCAGAATCGATAAGAGTTATGAATTATCAGGTTGGTTGAAATTCAGAAGGAAAAATTTATGCTTTGACTAGAAATGGGATTTGTTTTGAAATTCGCACCAAGAATTATGCAATGGATTTTCAAAAGAAAGCCGTTTTTTAAAAATTGGATACGTAGATAGAAACAGGGGACAAGTAATTATATAGATGATATTATTGTTAATGAATCAATTGTGAGTGCGGCGGAGGTAGTAAATCATCTAAAGAGGTTTGGGTTAGTAACGAAAAGTCCTGAATCTGTAGAAAATGGTCGAGTATTTGGATTGAAAATAATAAAAGGAAAAAAGGGAAATTTAGAATTCAGAAGAAGTAATAAAATTCCGAATATCAAAGAAGGGGATAATGTAAAAAAAAGGGAATTGTTTTCGATATGCGGTAGTATCGTAGGTCACTACCCTGTTGCGGGGGATGGGCAAGATTAGCTTGTAGCTATGTGAAAAGAATATCTCAAACGGAGAATTGGTGAAAATATCGATGAGAATGTGTTGAAAAATGATAAAAGTATTATTGAAAGAAAATAAATTAAAGACGAGCCAGTGAAGGGATATTGGAATATTGACGATTCTAAAAAAGGAACAGTATGGTGGGATGCGAGTAATGTGGGTATGGGCATCATCTTGGAAATAAATGGAAAAATTGTGGAAGACGGGGCTTGGTTAAGGAAAAAAGAAGATTATTCACACATTAATGTTGCAGAGTTAGAGGCAGTGATAAAGGGAATTAATTTAGCGAGAAAATGGGACTTAACGGATATTGAAGTAAAATCGGATTCTGCTACTGTGATTAATTGGATCAGAACAAGCAATAAGTGGTAAAGAAAGAATAAAAACTAAGGGAGCAGCCAGAAATATTTAACTAAAAAAGATTGGCAACCATAAAAAACAGTGATCGAAATTAGGTATTAATTTGAAAATTTAGATTTGTGCCTTCGGAAAAAGAAATTAAAGCGGGATAGTATCTCCGGAGAATAAGGAGAAAATGGCTTATCGGATAGAAAATAAGCTGATAAAGAATAATGTTTGTCTATTTATCATTTTGAGGAATTTAAAAGAACGTTCCATAATAAGACACCATTCCACAGATGAGAAAACTTTGTTTTAGCTCGGATGTAGACCAAAGAAGTAAGGCGGAGATACGGTTGAAAAAAATGTGATAAGAGAAGTATCAAATTTCAACAATACCAATAAATTACGATAGAGTTTGAGAAAGTAGTTAGATAAAGAAGAAAAATCTGGCTCTACGGGTTGCGATAAAGATTATTATAACTCATTTTAAGGTGGAAAATTATTTTTTCACATGGTTGATCTGTGGCCCTAGTTTAGAACAGGGTTTTTTGTTTGTTTGGTATTTTTTGGAGGAATTGATTTCAGAGTCGAGGGCAAGAAATTTTAAAAGAAAAAATAGAAGAGTGGAAAAAGAGGGGAAGAGTTGATGAGCTATTAATGGACAACGGTACGCAGTTTAGGAGTGAAAAAGTGGATGAATTTCGTAGAAAATGGGGGATAAAAAAGGTGTTTAGAGCGGCATATAGACCGGAAGGAAATGGTATAGTCGAAAGAAATCACCGTACGATAAAAAGGATTGCGGAAAAAGCGGAATATATCTGCTCTAGAAGCTGTATTTTGGGTACAATATATCACCCAAAATGATGTTTAAAAGGGAGAGGTCTATTACCGTATAAAGGGAGAGGAATTCTAATTTATGATTGGAAATATTCTAGTTTGCGATGAGCCGATAAAAAAAACTATTGTGGTTGAGGATATAGAATCAAAGTATAAAGTAGGGGAGGAAGTGTGGGTTAAGCCAGGAAAGAGTATCTGTACATCAAAATGGAATAAGGGATACGTAACGAAGGTGAATTCTAAATGGAAATATCGATGTCGACGGGATGGCGAGGAATGTTTTGGACGTGAGAAAGGTGGTTTTACCCAATGAAGAAGTTGGTAATTATGAGCCGAAAGGTGAAAGAAAAAGGAGAGATACTAATTTTTTAAGGTATAATCTACTAGGGGGAGAAAATTGATCTTTAGATCAGGGGGCGTGTGTGGAGTTTTGGAGCTTTACACTATTAAAAGACTATTTATATAAGAAGTATAGCATTGGAAGTCGATTAGTACTAAAAAAATAGTTAATTAAGAAGGTTTTTTGATAGTTTCAAGGCTTACAATATAATATATTATATAGTATTATATATATATATATATATATATTAACTATATATATAGTAATATATATATATATATTATATACTAAATATATATATATATAAAATAGTATATACTATAATATAAAGTATTATATCATATTAATAATATGAGTATATATATATTATATACTATAATATATACTATATCATATATGTATATATATATATATATATATATATAATAATATATTATATATACTATAATTTATATATATATATATATATATATATATATATATAAATATAATATATATATCTATATATATATATATATATATTATAATATATATATATATATATATTATATATTATATATATATATATTATAACTATATATAAATTATATATATATATATATATAAATATTATATATATATATATAAAATTATATATAACTATATATATATATAATATATATATTATATATTATTATTTAGTATATATACATATATATACTAATAAATATAATATTACTTATATCAGTATATAAATATATACAGTTATATATAACTACTATATAATATATATAATATATACTATATATATATAAAAAATATACTAATTAATATATATATATATATATATATATATATACTGTATATATACTATTTAATATATATATATATATATATATACATTACATATATATATATTATATATATATATATATATAATTACTATATATATAATAGCATATATATAATATGATATATTATATATATAGTATAGGTATATATGTATTATACATATATATCATCATATTATATATATATGTGTGTATATAATAATATAATATATATAATATAGTATATATACTATATATATACTAATATATACTATATAATATTATATATAAATATACTTATATATTATATATATAATATATATATAATAAGTATATAATATATAATATATATATATATATATATATTATAGATATATTTATATTAATACTATACTATATAATATATTAATATAATATATATATATATATATATATAATCTACTATATATATTATGCCTATTATATATATTATAATATATATATAGATATATATATATATATATAATATATAATAGTATATATACTATATATATATATAATATATATAATAATTTATTATATATATATATATAATATTATATATATATACTATACTATATATATAATATATAGTATATATATACTACTAATATATTATATAAAAGTAAAATTAAACATGCTAAAATTAACCTCACTAGAGGGGTATTATAATATATTTATCTGAGTAGGTGTAGGTGGAGTTCCACCACGTACCCACTCAGCCTATTTATACTAGTTAGTGGAGTGGTGTATTATGATTATTAAAAAACTAAATAATGTAATTTAAAAATTTACGCCTTACTATCATTTAAATTTATGTAATCATAGAGCAGCTATCTTCGAGTAATAAAAAAATAAAAATAAATATAAAAATTAAATATACCTGAGATATTATATATATATTTTATATATTATACTCAAGTATTTTTACTTGAAAAAAAACTTAAATAATATTTAAATAAAATTAATACAAAAATAGTGTGTTGTTTTTTATTATAATACCTGAATCTTATAAATTTACGTATGCTGATTTCCACTATTATTATTATCTATGTTTTTTTTTTTTTCATTTTTATATAGCTAATTTATATCAGTAGTTTTTCAAGATTTATGGGATTATGGCTTTTGTGGTTAAGGGCGCTCCAAATTAAATATATTAATAATATATTAATTTATATATATATATATTCTTTAATTTTTATATAATTAATATTTATATTTGTCTATTATCTTGTTAATATTCTGAAACATTATATATTATTAATATACTTAATTATATATTATTATACTATACATTAATATTATATTAATTAATATAATATATATATATATTATATATTATTATATCAACTATCATATAATATATATAATTAATATATACTATATATTATTATATATATATATATAAACATTATATATATATTAAATTATTACATATATAATATTATTATATATATATAATATTTATTTAATTATTATTTAAAATGTAAATATATATATTTTATTAAAATATACTATGAAAGTCTACATTTACTAAGTTTTTTTGTAGTATGTGGGGTTTATGATATTTTACTTTCTTATATTTTAATATTTATAAAGAACGGGGATAGTCGGTAATCTATTTTGATACAATTACTTATATAATTCACAGTGAGTAGGTCATTCTATGATATCACTATAATATAGATTAGTTTTTTTACGTTTATGAAGATCGTTTTTTTCAAGAATGGTGAGTCGGTTTTTAATTTTTATTTTTTATTTTTTCGCAAAAAATGCTCTGGTAAATGTCGTATATCACATATACAAAGGGAAATGAAAAAACAAACTTACAAACTGCACTCTTCTATTTTCGACAATTTTCAACTTTAATATTCTCCTAAATTTGCTTGGCTCATAGTAGATAATTATAATTATATATATAAAAGAATAAGTTATTGCGTTTTTAAAATGCTAAATAGTTATTAAAAACTTAATTATGTACTCTTATTTTGATTGGAGCTGTAAGCGATTAAATCGATTACTGATTCGGAAGGGAACACTTTCTATATAATTAACATACACGTATAATAACATAATATCACATTTTGATGATCTCCTCTAGTCTTGGTCCTTATATAATTCTCTCATATTTTTTTTTCCATCTCTATTTATATGCAAGAATTATATAATTTTTTATTACTCAAAGAAATTCAAAATGTACATTTTGACTATTACTCATTGTATTTAGAAATATGAGTATCTCTTTCTCTTGATGTTTTATATTAGTACTATACTTACTCATTATATAAGCATGCTTACTAAAGTTTCTAATCATCTATACAAGTATTAGGCTATTAATGTTTTTATATGATCGTAATTAGTTTTAGCTTTTCAATTTGTTGTGTGCATTAATCTACTCCTTTAAGTGATTAGACAAAAAGCGGTAGGCAACAGAGCTTGGTTATTCTAGTTTCACCAAGTTTGTTTTCCTAGATTACCAAATGTGTTGCTCTGGTTGCGCTTGAGAATTGTTTCTGAATAAGGCGTGGTGGGTAGAGATTAGTATGTTGCATAGTTGTTTTTTGTGCACTTATGCTCTCTCTATTTAAATTTCCAGATTAAATATCGATATTTATCTATACTATTACATTACAACATATATTAATCCATAGCTATACAACATACATTAGCATACAGTACATATCATACATATACTATATGTGTATTATATGTAGCTGAGTGCATCCATCTATCACTTTTAAATAAAGAATGCAGTAACAAGTAAACAATTACTTTAAAAGGAACATGATTCTTTACTCACTTGATAGAATACTCAAAACTAGTAAATCTTGAACACCACCACCTTTTGATGGTATGTGATTAAAAAACTTGGGAATAAATCATTTGTTTATTCCCTCTTTAATTTTTTCTTCCAATATCTCAGAAATTTTGTAATATTCTCGGCAACCTTTTACTAAAAAATTAAAATTAAAATATAACCAACATGACACATATTCGATGTTTAGATAAAAACGTTTCGCTCTATAAAAGCTCATAACTCTATATGCGAGAGAAATGTGCTGAGCATCCGTTTAACGTATACGAATCAATTTTATGTGCTCTTAATTAAATCTTGTTGGCAAGATAGCAGTTAAGAAGTAGTGTATGATCGAATACTAGGAGAGATTAAACGGAAGGAGTCAAGTTAATCTTCTTTGTGATATGTTTTTTAGTAGATTAATTTTGCAATAATATTTGCATCAAATTTTTTTAACTTAATGTAAGGGTTACTAAGGCAAATTTTAGTAAATATTAGAAAAATTGAATAAAATGTATAAAGTGAAAAAGTTAAATTAATTAATAACTTTTTGGAAATTTTAACGGTATAATAATAAAAGAAACTTTTATTATGTAAATAATAAATTTTAATGTAATAATTTTAATTAATGCTCTCTCTCACTCTCTCATACTCATCTCTCTCTCTCTCTCTACTCTCTCTTCATCTTCATCTCTCTTCTATCTACTACTATACTCTCTACTCATCTCTCACTCACAACACTATAACTATAACACGTACATGGCCTAACTTACTAATACACTACATCACACCTTACACACACACACTACGCATATATATTATATAGTATTTATAATATATTATATAATATATATAATATAATTATGCTTAATAAACCAGATATCATAAGTAAACAGTTCATGAATGAGTAATATATATTTCTATATTAATTATTATATTTAATGTAAATTATATATATTCTAATTAAATGTTAAAAAATAATTATGTAATTGAGGAGATACAAATGTTTTTAATTAATTAAAGTTTAGTATTTATTTATATATATAAATCAGGCAAAGATAATGTTAAAAAAAGCAGATATCAAAAATCTGACAATGTCCTTCATGACCTTGAGGCGTGACGTATGAGGTACTGGTTGACTAGTATAGATAACAACTTAGATAAATAGCTTGACCTAAGATTCACAATATTTTATAAATATATTATATTATCCCTCCTAGTGAGCAAAGGCAGAAAGCCTTCCAAGGTCCAACGTGGAAATTTTGATAGAAAAATAAATCGGATAAAACCGATATAATCCAAACACAGGTCCGACACTCTAGGTTCCGATACCACGGATGTATTTGTGAAAGGTAATATGAGCTATAGATCTATAATTAGAAAAATAGATTAAGGTATAGTGAGAGTGAGTCGTGTTCCCAGATCTATAGTACCAGTTTGAGTTCATGCCAAGAATGGGAGCCATAGCACTTAAGGTCGTGTTCAGAAGTTTGGATTCAGAGAGAAAGTTTTTTAAAACCTTTGGAGTGGTAAATAGCATTGTAATACTTATTTAAGGAGGCTCTTCACCATAATGACATACATAACTATAAATTATATAAGGCATAAATAAGTTGGAGCTGTATTACATACTATATATTTATATATTATATAAAACTATAATTATATATAAATATATATATAAATATATAAGGTCATTTACAGTTACCAAAGTTATGGGGTTTCGAGCCGTTAATCGAGGGAACATTAGGTAGGGGTAGATACGTTTGTCTTCAACATTTTACCCCCGTAGGGGAGGGGCGTAGATAGAGATAACCTACACGTACGACGACACCCAAATTACCAAGGAGCGGATGTTCCGCCAGAGACCCTTACCCCGTTGAGGGGGAAAATAGTCCTAGCCCTTATGTCGCTTCAACCGGAGAGAAAGTGCAGAGAGACCCACTACTTTCCATCTTTGCGGTTTTACCCTTGGGTATTCCTTAAACTAAAAAATACCCTAAGGGTAAACCGCAGAGATAGAAAGAGTCGGGGTCTCTCGGCCTATCCGGTTGAATGAAGTAGGTTATATATCAGAAGTGAATTGATCTATTCCCCTCTTCCGGTGACGAGGCACGAGTGTACTCCCTTAATTCGCGCGCGTCATACAATAATTCGGATTAAATTAGTGTGATAGAGTCAGCAACCATTTTGTCTCTTGCAAGCGATATCCTCCATACCACTACTCCTATCACTTATCAGGTGATATATATATATAAATATATACGATAAGGTAAGGAAATATCAGTTACCCACCCTATAGTTTCTACCCTGAGTCGGTCATCGTATTAGCCCATATACCTACTTTTGAGGTACTATTTGATAATACGTATACTTAATATATATATATATTATAATATATAGTATTATAGGCGCTAACCTTAAATAAGAGTGATATTGATTTGCATTAAAAAAGAACATGATAATAACGAAAAATCGCCGAACACTACTCGATAAATCCTTATATGTCAGTGTCACTGTTAGCTAAACTCTCAATAGAGAAGGTAAAGCTCAAGAGTGGTGAGCACAAGTCGACTTTTTATTTATCATGTTAATTATGTTTATATGTAATAGTTAATTCGTAACTCTGAGCCGATGGTGGACAAGGGGACGAAGTCCCCCCCGTCGTCCCCAGCTATGAGGCCTGATGAGATACCTCTTGACGTCTTTATCTATCTTTTTGCGATTTTAATTTCATTGGGAGTAATTCTCATTTTAGTTAAAATAATAGAAAAATATGTGTATATTTTAGGCAACTTTCTGGACCATCTATTGTGCTTTTTGAAAATTTAAATTCGAAAAAATAATAAGTTCGGATTACATTCTTTCGTTTAGGATATATATCCGGGTTACATTTCCTTTTAATGGACGTTCCAATATATATATAGTTTTATTAATATTATATATAATTAAACTATTGATAAATCTCAGTAAGAGTTAAATTAATATATTATAATATTATTATTTATTATATATTGTGTTAGTAAAATCTCTGGCAACATTTTTAAGTTGTATTACGTCACGCCTAATACAATATTAATACGAATATTAAAAAATAAAATTTCTTAGCTGACAATAATTCTCATCATGATCTAGCTTTTTTTTATTATTAATTATTATATATTTGATATTAATTATTTATATACCTATTATATATTAATAAAAAGTCAAACCTCACTAACTTGAGTCTACTCTATAATTAATCATTTAGACCAGTTGGATTGTATTTCACTATGGTTCATATTTCTAACCTAATGAATATTTTACCGTAATCTAGGGATATCCGAACCACGCGACGCTTGGTCTGCGAAACTCTCATGAGAGGTCGCTCTACCGAGTTTAATAAATGAAAAATATTATTATTATTAGAGTTTGGAAATAGGTTTATATTAATAATATTATATAAGATAACTATTATATATATATATATATTATAATTAATATATATTATTATATATAATTACTTATATATTTATATATAATATATAATTATTTATATAATTATTATAATTATATATATATAATATTAATTATATATATATATATATATATATATTATATATATATTATATAATATATAATATATATATATTATTATATCACTATTATATATATATATATTATATTATATATATTATAGTATATTATAGTAATATATATAAAATAATATTAATTAATAAATTAATATATTATAATATATATATATATATATTATAGTATATATTTATTATATTTTTATTTAATTATTAATATATAATATTGTAATATGTATTATAGATTTAAAAGGGTTACCTATGTCTTCCGTGTATATTTCAAATTTTATTGCACAGTTTTACTACTCTGCATATGTTAATTAAAGATA